>RJWH01008247.1:0-32266 GCA_004363575.1 Solenodon paradoxus
GTTCATTCACTTAATGAACTTGACTCAAGGGTTTATCAGCTAACAAGCTCTGGTGAGCCCCCAGTGAATAACACTTACATAGGTCTTTTTCATTGGGGACATAGCATTTTAGGGTGTTTCTGGACAATGAGCAAACAGTTATGACCTATTCAAGGGCTGCAAATGAACACCAACCACAGACACAGAGGTGAAACTCATGGCATGGTGGTCAGTCACTAAAAGCCAAGAGTTGGGAGCGAGTCACAGACAGAGGCCCTGAGGTGTGGGGTGCACAGCTGGCCCCGCACAGTGTCCACAGGGCTCGAGGTGGGACAGGCCTGGTTCCCTCACGCGCCTGAGGACCACTCAGCTGTCACCATCACATGTTCACAACCAGCATCTGAGTCCACAGTTGTGGTTGGCCCGTCTGTAGCTCCAGAGTCACCGGGACCCCTCCGACCCGCTGCTGGACACTGGGCTTCCTGGCTGAGCCCTCCTCAGGGGTCTAAGTGCAGCCACAAGACCCGCTACTCCCCTGCCTGCTGGGGCCTCCATCCAGGCCACCCTCCGAGAGCCAAGCCCCTTCCTCGTCCTCACTTGCTCTTTTCTCCTGTGCCCTCATTGTGAACGTTTATCTGATTCACACTTGCACACACACACACATGCACTCACACTGTCCCCACAAGCTCTGTGTGTCTGGAGTGGGGGGGCCTCTCTTGCAGCGTCCATGTCTGCACCTCTGACCGGGTTCTCCCCTCGTCTACCCCACCCCTGCCCTCTCCAGCCCCGCGGCCTGTTCCCACTGGAAACCCTTGCTCCGGGAAGCCTGGGAGATCCCGCTGGAAGGTTCTGCTCCTCCAGTCAGAGCAGCCTGAGACCACCTCTCGGAGGACATGGGCATTGAGAGCCAGCGGCCCTCCCGGCCCCCGCAGGCCCCGCGGTGCTCTGACCTCTCCAGGATTAAAAGAGAGACTTCCAAGGTCAGGTGCAAACGCTGCACTTCAAGGGCTGCTTTCCCTGCAGCGCCAACGGATCGCAGCCCAGAAGGCTCCGTCCGCCGTGCTGAACCCAGAAACCCCAGAGAAGCTCTTTCCGAAGGGGCCGCTGGAAATGCAGAAATCAGGCACGGGTCACGTGGAAAGCGTTAAGAGGAAAAGGTACATTAATTTTCCATTTTTAGCCATGAAATTTGCAGCTGTACGCTGAGGAGAAGTATTATTTTAACCTTTCTATTTCTCTTTACATGACTTTCTGGAGACAAATTAAAAGTGAAAAATTGATACCTGACATCAAAAGCGCCACATGCCAAGGGGCGCAGGCCAGGAGAGGAAGGGCGACGTGGGCCTTTGAAGACTCTGGGCTGCGAGCACACGGAGAAGGGCTTGAACGGGCTGCAAAGCTGCAAGTCAGAGCACCAAGAAAGATCCACGGCAGGGAGAGAGAGAGTAAGGTTTGAGTGCTCTGGCATGAATGAATCCCTGTCATTAAAATCACATAAAACATCCAAAGAAGTCTCCAGAAAGGGACCGACCGCACGGACCTGGCAGCCACCCGACTTTCCCTTCTCAAGGCCTTGTGGGTCCTGCCTGCGTCTCTGGCCCGTCCAGCAGGCCCGTGGCTCTCGGCTGGCTCCCGGGGTACCCCGGGCCTGAGGGTGGAAAGTTCTCTGGGTGCTCCCAGCCCGTCTGCCGCCCGAAAGCTACAGTGGGCGAGGGAAGGGCAGCCTCTGGGCTCTGAGACTCTACCTGCAGACACGTCTGTCAATGAGCTGTGAGTACAAAAATACAGACCAGAAAATGATGACTGTCCCGGGGAGAAATATGCCCGTCAAGTCAAAGAAGAGGAAGAGGCGTGAAATTAGCAGCGTTTTCAGTGCTCACACATCTGAAGTGCTGTGTTTTGAGCAAGGACGTGATGACTGTCCCTTTTACACGCGGTAAATGAGACCTGAGAGGGGCCAGCGCTGCGGTGAGGGGGGCAGAGGGCAGGTGAGCCAGCTGTGGGGCGGGGCTGACCCCACTGCCCTCCGCGGGCACCTCCGGCCCCGCCCGCCGCCCTCCACGCCGGAGACCCCAGCCGCATCCACCCCGCTCTCCACAGGAACCCAAGTCTGTGGAGCATCCAAGGGGCCTGGCCAAGGACCCCAAGGTCACTTGGTCTCCAACTCAGTCAAGGCCAGCATTCCAATGCTGGAAAGATTTCCAGTCTCCTCTGTCTCCTTCTGAATAATAAATGCAGGTGTCTGATCATTTTGATAAATCTCCCCTTACTGTCAAATGTCTCACTGCCTCTCGAGTGACGGATTCTTCAAAATCCCTTGAACCTTGGTCTCCTGTCCCCCAGCTCACTTGCTCTGTCTCCCCTGCTCACCCAGCAGAGCTCTGTGCTGTGTCCTGATGCCCTTCTCCCTGGTCACTCCCTTCCCCCGGCCTGTCCAGGAGCAGAGACAGGGGAGACGGAGAGCCACGCACAGGCCGCAGGCATGTGCAACACCGGCTGAGGCGGCCCGCGATGACAGAAAAAACTGGTCTAATGGCAGAGCAAGAGGCTGCCCAGTGGTTTCCGGCCACCTGCAGGGACATCGGCAAGAGGACCACGGGAGGGAGTGCTGGCTGCCTGGCAAATGTAGACAGGCGCCCTGCCGAGGGCCCTGGGCAGAGGATGTAGCTGCTCCCCAGGGAGACGGGGGCGGAGGGGGCAGAGGGTCAGAGAGGGGACAGTTTCAGAGAAAGAGAGGGACAGTCCACGCCATCTCCTCCCATCACGCAGGACAGGACGGAGCAGGAGGACTGGGTGGGGAGGGAGAGAGGAGGAGCAGCGGAAGCAGGAGGAAGCATTCACCCCTGTATGGTTATCTGCCTGACCCCAGTCCCGTCTTCAAACAATCCCGCAGTCAGTCCTTAAACCATCCTCTGTCCTTAGTAACTAGCGGCACCTCCAACAGGGCCCCTACACCCCGGCCTGCGCCCGGGAGCAGCCGAGGACAGCTGCCTGGAGCCGCTCACCAGTCTCACCTTTAGTCCTTGACCTCTTCTCCTGCACACTGGCCTCCAGGCCAGCGTCTCCCGCTCACCTCCTGCAGCTGCCCCGGGGCCATCCTGGGCACCAGGCCGGCGGCCGCACTGCTCTGCCCTCTGCGCTCTTCCTGTGTCCTCCACCCCGCGTCCTCCACCCTGCGTCGTCCACCCCGTGTCGTCTACCCCGCGCCACCTCGCCTCGCCTCGCCTCACGGATGCACCGCTGGCCCTCTCCCCGCCGTCACCACACTGGTGCTTTCCCTGACAGGGCCCCTCCCAGCCTGTGTGGGCGGGTGGGCACTCGCCCCGCCCCTGGCCAGTCAGCGACTCCCCTCTTTGGCTACATTTAGGGACGTGCGACAGTGGAGACACCGCGGGGCTCGGGCCCTGGGCTCCCCTGCAGGTTCGGGGGTGGGAGGCGGCCGCACTGCTGTGGGTCCCCCGGCCACCACCTGGGGGACCCCCATGAGCCCCTGGAACCTTGGCGTTTCACCTTGTCCACGGGTCAGGAACCACTCACTTTCTTGGGTCTTTTCGTTTTTAAAGAGTAGAAGGAAGACAGGCGCCCACAGGATGCTGGTCTGGGAACCCTCCGCTGGGGATTCCAGTTCTCAGCCCTCCTGGGGAACATCGCAAGAGTCAAAGTAAAAGGACTTCTCCCTGCCTGGCCTGTACCACCCTGGGTGGTTTGTAGGAAAAGACACTGGATTGAGGAGCAAGTTTCATTGTCCCCTGGCTCGTCCACAGGGGTCAGGAGGCCGGTGCCAGCCCGTCCTGCAGACACTCCTTCTCGAACCTTCCGCAGAGCCCGCGTGGCTGCCCCGGGGTGTTTGCTGAGTGAGGGCTGAGCAGAGCGTGGGTCAGGAGGTTGGCACGTCAGGAGGAGGAGCAGCGGGCCAGTTGGTGGCCTCGAGGCCTCGGATTGCAGGGGGTCATCGGTCCTCCCGGGCTTTAGAGATCAGACCGCGATCCCTGGGCGGACCTGTCAGAGGAGAAGCATCGGCCGGGATGAAGGAGCTTCTCCAGCAGCGGTGCGGCTCCCCGGAGGACGGCTGGCCGGCCGCAGAGGAGCACGGCTGCAGACCTCTCGGAAGGGTGTCCGCCTCAGGTTTCGCCTGACCCCTGTGCTTTCCGAGGGCGAGTGCCCCAGTCTCCCTCCTAGTGAGACAGCTAAGTCCGCCGGGGACTTCATGATCCGAGGTGCTGAGCTCCATGTTTGCTGAGCTAACTTCAAATGTTTGACAAATATTTACTATTTGCCTGGAGAAGCCCTGAATCCATACTGCTGGGTACACAGATTCCCCTGCACGTGGCGATGGGGACACCGCAGACCAGCGGGAAGGAAGCGCCCCCTGACTGGGGGGCCGTCTGGGGCGCTGCTTTCTGGGTGGCGCGGTCGTGGCCGCCGGGGCGCAGGCGGGAAGAGCAGCGGGCGCTGGCGCTGAGACGGCGGGCGATGCCGGAGCCCTGCTCCAGCCCCCGGGCGCGGGCGCGCTGCCAGGAGAGCTTCCAGCTTTTCAGCCACAGCAGAGGCGTCGTGAGCGCGCGCATGCGAGTCTGCAGTGACGTCCTTGTGGATCCGCGCGTCCCGTGGACACACAGATGACACGCGTGGCAGGAGGGCTGGCTGGACCAGTCTTCCAACGCTTTTTATAGGCTGGACATTTCCCCACGAAGTCAGGAAATAAAAGGAGAAGTTTCTTCACAATTTCCTTTGTGGAAGGAGCGCTGCCGAGCCCAGCAGACGGGCGTCTGTGCGTCACACAGCTCACCGCTCCTTCAGCTTTTCCTTCACTGGACAATGCGTCCCGTGACTGGGTGAGTGTTCGTGAACAGTGAGCTCGGAAAATCGCCAGCTGCTCACAGTCCTTTCACCGCGCGTCTAGGCGGGACATTTGCCCTTTTCTGTGGCATCACAGGAGGACCTCGTTTCCATCAAGTTCTCAGCCCAGACTGGTGCCGCCCGGGGCAGGAGGCCTCCTGTCGTGGGGCCGCCCTGGCCACCCGGGAAGTGCACCCACGTCCCTGCTCCGCCCACTCGAGGCTGCCCCGTCCCCGGGGGACAAAATCGTCTCTGGTTGGGGACACGGCTCCTCGTCCGCAGTTCTGCGCACACGAGAGTGGTTTCTCGAGGGACGAGCGCAGTTAGCAGCTGGGGATGTTCTAGTATTTGCTCCCCACAGCTTCCGTCTCGTCCTGCTCACACGATGCTCAGAGGTGCCAGCCACAGCCACCTCCTCCGCCCCCGGGCCGCACAGGAGGGGCTGAGATCCGGGCTCAGGGCCGCCCTCCGGGGAGCGGCGTCCTCAGAGGCGTGTCTGCCACAGGCAGGTCTCTGTGCCCTTAGGTGACAGCCCAGCGCTGGCCTGGACGCTGGCCTGGACACACGCCATGGCCAAGACTTCGTTACCTGTGTGTCTGTCTGTGGGTAGATCCCCTGCGGCCACCACACCCCGTGACGGCAGGAGTCTGGGACACAAGGGAAATGAGGTGCCCTTCGGGCAGCCCCACAACCTAACGCGGGAGCCAGGTGGGTGAGGACCAGGCTCCAGGGCCCAGGGAGCAGCCCGACGTGGCCTCGCTGGACTGTGTTTCCGCCAAACGCACGGGGTTTGCTCACAGTCACAGCATTTCCGTCGGGGGGGGCGTCACCTGTCAGGAGCCGAGAACAGAGAGAGGGGAGCCCCCCGTAAACTCGGCTGCAACAGCGCCTCCGTCCTGATGCCCTGAGGACCCGATGGTCATCTCTTTCCTCCTCACATGCTGCTGATTTCTCTGCAGTTTTCCAGGGACCCCTCACAGCCCTTCTAGCTCGAGGCCCCTTTATTTTCACCGATGGCAGCGTGCGTGCCCGAAATCCATTCTGATGAGCGCTTTCTCTCAGCTAAGCACCTGTCTCCCTGCGGTGACCGCTTTGTGCAGGGGAATGTGGCTGCTTTTTGCTTCTGACAGATGGCCTCTGTCTGAAAGGTCACAGAACGGTGGGCCAGGTCCCTGCCTGCCTTCTCTCAGCAGCGACTGTTCCATCCGCAGCACTTGTGGACGCTTTGGAGACAAAGGTCTCACCTCAGATAGCAGAGGGTCGTACACATATCAATGAATTCGTGGGTGAAGACTAGGCCTGCCCCGGGCGGGGGGGTGTGCTCACCAGGGGCTCGTGCGCCGGAGCCCACGTGCTGATGGACAGAGCACAGCAGCGGCTTCTCGGTGCCGGGGCGGGACGTCCTGCTACGCACGTCTGGACAAGAGCTCTCGCTTTAAAAATGTGAAAACATAAATCCTCTGCTTTTCGTGAGAATGATTTTCTCGTTTATATTCTTGTCTATGAGCAGACAGGCCTGGAGGGCGGGTCAGGCCTCTCGGTGCCCACTTCACCAGGATTTCACATCGTATTACCAATAAGAGGGAGCAGGGCTGAGCCTTTCAGGGGAGCGGGGACCACACACACCCATTCCAGGCCCAGCAAGCAAAGTGCAGGCAGCAAAGAGTGAGACTGTGGGAGAGGGGGATGTGCGAAGCGCTGTATCTCTCTCTGCAGCTGCGGCTTGGGGCCTGGGGTCCTGTAAGTGAAGATGGAAACCACTTGGCTGGCAGCCTCTGAGCTGGTTTATGGCTCTCCGATGCCAGAGTCAGAAAGCTGAACTCTGAGCAAGGTTTCCTAAGTTCCAAAGCGATGTGAGTTCCCTGGGGCCCTGCCATCACGTTACTCCTTGTCCACAGCACCGCCCCCATGGGAGGTGGGGCTGGGCCGGGAGAGGAGCAGAGAGCAGCATCAGTGGAGACAGTGACCATCACGGCCACGTCCTGAGTGCTGAGTGTATTCTGCAGCATCGCACGTCATCTGTGCCCAGGCACCCGGGAGCCCGCATTAAATCAGATCCTAACTCCAGGCTGAAAGCCAGCTGTGCCCAGGTGTGGTCCCACAGCAGTCGCCTGGCAGGGAGATTATTAGGGATGTAAATCCTCAGCTCCAGCCTGAATCAGGAATGGGGGTCCAGCCGGTATCGCACTCACAGCCCCGGGGACGCATGTGACGGCCGCTGGTGATTCTGTTCAGCACGTACTCAGATGCCAGGGTTTGGACATTTCTCTGCATGCTCATCCGCGTTGTGTTGACCAGGGCTCAGGGTTTCGTGGCAGCTGAGCTCCCGAGTTAGCTGAGAGTTTGCATGAGGCATCCTGGGGTACTGGAGGAGGTCCTTGCGTCTCTGCCCCGAGGAGCTCAGACAGGAGTCAGTCATCATCACAACCCTGGAGGGACTTAGGCCAGACGTCCGGTTCCAACGCAGCCTCAGCTGCTTCAGAGTGTATGACATGTGAAAACTCGCCGACGTCTTTGCACCTCTGAGTTTTCTTTTGCTAATGTCCATCCCTAACCCCGACCAGCGGGAGATGCGGGGCTGAGGCCAATGAGGAATGCATTTAGGCAGGTGCCTCTGTTGGTTATTGCTGTCTGCGTAATTCATCTGGAGGGGTTTTCAGCTCCTCCTCCAGCTGTCAGTCAGTCTCAGCAGTGCTCTTCCCTCTTCAGTCAGGACACTTGGTGACAGGGGCACCCCGCTCTTCTTGTCTCAGCGAGGAGCCATCGGATTCAAAGGGGGGCACTTGATAAACCACGGGATGCACTTCTCTGCGAGGAATCTGAGAAACAGCGCCTGCTGGTTGTTCAGTGGCCACTGATGCAACTTTCCTCTTGGAGACCACCTCCTTCGAGACTGCACAACAAAGCTGGCTGCCTCCTGCTGCAGTGAGCAGGGGTGGGAGTGAGAAATGGCATCTCCCTCCGGTCTGCGGGCTGCTGCTGATACCCTGATGCCCTTCCTTTGAGAATGGATGACTCAGGCCAGTCAGGACATATCACCTGAGCCCAGTGACGTGGTACATGAGGAAAAGCAGGTTGTGTGAGCCGGAGTGAGCTACCCCCAATGCCAAACTCATTGCACAGCCTCATGGAGGACAGTGATCAGGATGATCTTGGGTGGCTGCTGAGGATGCTGATTTGGGGATGGATACTCCGCATCATCTGGAAGGGAAAGGTTTCTTCTGCCTGGAGACAGAACTGTCTCCGGTTAGCGCTGCTGTCTCTCCACAGCTCTCACATCAAGCTGTGTGCAGCTGAGCAAGTGCTGTCACTACTGCGGGAGCTGGACCTCTCTCTGAGGGCCCTTTCTCTCATGCAGCCTTGGAGCCAATCATACAGCATCAACCTCACAGATGCAAACTTGCCTTGAAAAACACAAGTAATGCCAATAAAGCCCACTGCCACCATTTCCTATTTGAGAACAGATAATCATCTCTTTATTAGATTCCAGAGAAAGTAAATGAGAAACTCAGAGGAAAAATTAAAAATACTGTGGACAAATGAAAACGAAGAAACAAGTTATCAGCATATAGGAGATGCAGCAAAAGCAGTACTAAGAGACAAATTCATAGCACTACAGGCTTACATCCAGAAATAAGAAAAGTATTACGAGAAACAAGAAAAAACAATCAAACAATAACCTTGTACCTAGAAGAATTTTTTTTAAAAAAGAGAAGAATTAAACCAAAATTCAGAAGGGAGAAAATAATAAAAATTAGAATGAACACGTGAAATGGGAATAAAAGTGATAACAAAAAAGATCAACAAAACCATCAACTTGTTCTTTGAAAAGATAAGCAAAATAGACAAGCCTTTAGCTAAGTTCACTAGGAAAATAAGAGAGAAAATACTGATAAGTAAAATCAGAAATAAAAGAAGTTAAACAAATATGACAGAAATACAAAGGCTTATAAGTGACTCTAATGAACATCTCTATGCCAATAAATTGGACACTCTAAATTATGTGGACACCTTTTTAGAATCATACAGCCTCCCAAGACTGAAACAAGAATTAATAGAAATTTAAACAGACCCATCGCTAGCAATGAAATTTAAACAGTCCCCAATAGCCTCCCTAAAAAAAAAAAAACAGAAAAGAAAAAAACCCAGGACCAGAAGGCTTTCCTAGTGAGTTTATCCAGACCTTCAAAGATTAAAGACCTAGTCTTCTATAATTCTTTTAACAATTTGAACAAGAGAGAATGCTTCTAATTTGATGAATCAATATTACTCTGATACCAAAGCAGAGGCCATCACAGAAAAAGAAAACTATAGTCCAGTATCTCTGATGAATACAGATGTGAAAATTCTCAACTAAATACTGGCATGACAAATTCAGTGATACATTAAGACATCATACAAGTCACACCAAGTTGGATTTATTACAAGGATGTAAGAATAGTTCAACATACATAAATCATTATTTAATGTAAAAAAAAATAAGCATCAACAAAGAGGACAAAAATCATGTGCTCATTTCAATAGATGTGGATAAAACATTTGTCAGGTCCAACACCCATTTATGATAAAGATCATATGTGACAACCCACAGCTAACATACTCAATAGTGACAAACAGAATTCTTGTCCTATAAATTCAGAAACAAGATACGCCATTATTATTTAATAGGATATTGGAGATTCTTACCCAGAACAATTAGATAAGAAAAAATAAAAAGATTCCAAAATGGAAATGAGAAAAAACTATCAATACTTGCAGGTTACATGAAAATATACACAGAAACCTAAAAGGCTCCACTAAAAAGCTATTAAAAGCAGTAAGAAAGTATAATAAAGTGGCTGACTGCAACATTTATAAAAATCTATTGTGTTTTTACATGAAAATGAGTCAGAAGAAAAGTAAATCTATAAAACAATCCCATTTAAAACCACCTCAAAAAGAATCAAAGATCTAGGAATACAGATAACAAGGGAGGTGAAAGACCTATTCAGTAAAAATTATACAACATTATTAAAAGAAATATAGCATAAGAAACAAAGAGATTACTAGTCTCCTGTACTCATGGATAGAGAGAATTCATCTTAAAATGAACATTTTGCTTAAAGTAATATGTGGATTTAATGCAATTCCAATCAAAATTCCAGTGACATTTTTCAAGGCAGTGAGGCAAATAATACATTTGCATGGATCCATCAAAGATTCCAAATTGCTGAAACAATTCTTAGAAAAAAGCAGAAAAGGGAGTAATCACACTCTCTGACTTCAAAATAGCCTACAAAACAACAGTAGTTACAGCAGTATGGTTTGGACATAAAAACAGACACACAGATCAAGAGAACAGAATTGAGAGCCCAGAGTTAAACCCACGCATATATAATCAGTGAATTGACCACACAGAGCGGGAGCTGCTGTGGAGAAAGGAGACTTTCCGACAATGGTGCTGGGGACGGGACAGCCACCTGCGAAGAATGAACCTGGGCGCCGACACCATGAGACAGAATTGACTCGCCGAGGGTCAGAAACCTACATGTAAGACCAGAAACTGTGAGATAAGAGAACATAGGTCACACATGCCTTGATTCTGTCCATGGAGTTATGTTTGGGACTCAACTCCAATGGCAAGGGAACTAAAAACTAAAATAAAGAAATCAGACCATATCAAGATGAAACGTTTCTGTGCCGTGAGAGAAATGGCACCAGAATGAAATGACATACCACTGAATGGGAGAAGGATGGGAGGATGCACATTTTACCCATGAAACCGATGACGAGGGGTTAATATTCTGTAGAAGAAGAATGCATACGACTCAACAGCACAACTCAGCCCAGTCAAAGCATGGACAGAGACGGGAGCAGATATTCTCTACAGGGGACAAATATACGGCCCTTCCGTCACTTCTGATCAGAGAAATGCAGCCAGGACCAGGTCCTCTCTGTCATCAGGGGTGGGGACCTGAGAGTCCGCGTCTGGGACAAGGGGGTCTGGTTAATGTGGCATGGACACAGGGGTCCCTCAGGGCACCCCCAGCTGCTCCTGTTGCCCAGCCTGGTTCTCAGCATGCCCACCCGGCTGTGGACTCCTAAGACCCTTGTGATGGCCTCCTGCGACAATCACAGGTGACCACTGTCTGGAGCCTGATGAGAGGGAGAAAGTTCTGGAGTCCCTGCCAGCAGCACTTTGCAGGTCCTGGTGGTGCCGAGCCTGAGGGCCACTAGAGGCCTTTGATCACAGTGTCCCATCAAGTGTCCTTGCTCTCTGGGGCGTCCAGGGCTTGAGAGAGCTGTGCAGCAGAGTCTATGTCCTGTTTCTTTTGAACATCTGGAGCAGCTGAGTGTTCATTTTTTAAGCTGCCACGGGAATGACAAAAAAAGCTGGTTATCCATTTGGAGGCCGATTATCCACGGCAGCTGCACGGAGTCCATTTTCAGCACTTGCTTCTGACCCCCTGAAATGCAGGGTTTATAATGACAGCTGGGTCCCACGTGGAGTCCAGTGCGTCACAGTGAAGGGATCGAAGGGGAAAGCGCTTCTCCTGCACCACTAAGTCCTTCTCTCAGCAAAGCCTCACTTCAAGGGTCTTTTCATAATAAAACAATTCTGCGTCCCTGCTGAGAGCTCCCGCGCCTCACCATCCGGGGGCAATGCGTGTTTTTTCACTGCAGGGCAGGCTCTGCTAATGGACACTTTATTGCTAAGTGTGCTGCCCCTTTGGGAGAAAAATAATTTTATTCTAGCACATGTCTCATCTCCAAGCCCACTGATCGGCGGTGTTTTATGCTTGCAAGAGTCATTTGTAAGCATTTCAAGTGATATGCCAATGTCTTTTTTTTTCCAGGTAAAGGAGGAAAAATGCTAAAAGCAAAAAGCTTTATCTCAGAGGGTAGATGGGTGTTATTGTCACCAAATGGATGTTTATCTTACAAGTGCTGTGTGCCATGATATGCCCTGCCTGCTGCTTCTGTGGCGTGTCCCCAAAGCCAGCCTCGCTATTAAAATGAGCGGGAAGTGGGATCAGGGAAACGCAAGCACCCCGCCCCCAGCACTCCCCAGAGCTGCCACACCCAGGGAAGGTTGCGGGGAGCTTCTCAGCCATTGTGGTCTTGTCTGGAAAAGGGAGCAATAATGGCACTTGTCCCTAAAATGATGGTAAAGATGAAATGACGTAATAGCCTCCAGGGCGTGGGGCACCTGGAAGTGGAGCCACCTCCACGGGGCTGCATCCGTAGGATTTTTATAAACGCTCACTGTCAGATGGGCTGGTGATGTCTGAAGACCTCATTTAATGATGGTCGTGGACTCTTTGGAACAGGGCTGGCTGTAAACTCTCACTTTACTTCTCAAAGCCTTGCTGAGTTTGTTAAAAAAGTCTTGTCTATAATGCGTGTGAGACCTGCTCCGAGGTGACCCCAGTCCTCAGTCTCTGCTGGTGAGCTCTGTGAGGGGCGCATGAGTGTGTGCACGTGCACTGTGAGTGTTAATGTGCACACGTGTGTGCAAGTGAGTGTTGTGTGCACATGTGAGTGTGTTTGTGTATGCATGTGTGTGCCTGTGGGTTGTGTGCATATGTGTGACTGTGTGTGCATGTCCGTGTTTGCATGTGTGAGTGTACATGCACATGAGTGAGTGCGTGCACCGTGAGTGTGTACATGTGTGAGTGTGCGTGTGAGTGTATACATGCACGTGAGTGCATGCACCGTGAGTGTGTACATGTGTGAGTGTGCGTGTGAGTGTGTACATGCACATGAGTGAGTGCGTGCACCATGAGTGTGTATATGTGTGAGTGTGCATGTGAGTGTGTACATGCACGTGAGTGCATGCACCGTGAGTATGCACTTGTGTGAGTGTGCATGTATTAGCGTGTGCACAGGTGAGTGTGTGTACGTGTGTGTGCCTGTGTGCACGAGTGTGCGCATCAGTGATTGTGTGCATCATGTGGCTGTGCGTGTGAGCACAGAGCTCAGTGCCAGTGAGACCCAATGCCGCGTGACAGTGTGACGGTCACACAGCGACTCAAGAAATGGTGTGTCTGGAATCCAGCACATGAGCTGCAGGTCCGGGCCACAGCACCTGCCCCGCAGAGTGAGCATGAGCCTTGCTGGCCACGGGTGGGGTCACAGAGGACAGATAAGGCCCCATAGTTCGGAGGGATTTTTGCCAAGGGAGTGGGGATCACTCCCAGTCGATGATGATGACGTCGGGGATGGGCTGCACCTCCGGGGAAACACCGGCGTCTCCATGATTACAGACCCGCACCCTCAGTCTGCAGATCTGATGCTCTCAATTCTCGTCGGGGCCAGTCCCTGCCCCACAGCCCAGAGACCTGTGCCAACGGCAGAGAGAGTTTGGGCACCACCCTGGGGGGCGGTGCCGGCAGCACGCGGGCGGAGCCCGGCACTGAGGACGTCCCGCCATGCCCGCTCGGGGCAGCCCAGGGCACGGCGGTGCGGACCCGAGGCCGCAGCCCTGAGTCTGGGGAATCCTGCTCTGGCTCCCAGGCGACACTGAAGTGGACGCCTGCAGCCGTGCACCAAAGCCGGGCCCTGCATTGCACGTCGACCTGGAGATAAACCAAAACGCTGGTCACCCCAGAGTGTAGACTGAATTACCTGGTCACAGGAGGGGCCTTCAGGTCATCAGGACCTGGGATGTGAGTCCTCAAACTTCCGACCCTGAGAAAATGCCGAGGGCGAGGGCGCGTGACCTTTGCAAACTTGGTAAGGAAATGAAAGTCTTCAAACATTGATTCATTCATTGCAACAGAGACCTGGATAAGAAAAATGGAATTGAATGGAAAAGATACTTGGGAATTGAACTCCAAGTGGAACTTTCAGAGTATTAAGGAATTATCTTTTGGGTAGGAAGTATTGTGGTTTTGTCTAAAGGAGACTTTACCTTTTAGGAATCAATGTTGACATATTATAGATGAAATTGTTTCAGTTCTGCTGAAACTCATGAGAAGGAGGCTTGTTGTGAGTCTAGATGGAACTAAATTGGCCGGAATTAGTAATGGCTGCTTCCAGCTGATGGCTGACGGGCGTTCATTATTCAGTTCTCTCTCCTTCTGTCTAGATTTGGAATTTTCCATGCTAACGTGGTGAACAGCAAACGGAGCCAAGCCACTGCCTTACCCCCCGCTTCCTGGTGCCCATCAGCATCTGACACCCTAACCCTCCCTGTGTTCTGCTGTCAGCGTCTCCTCGTGGCCACTGGCCTCCTGGGGGCTGGTACTGGGGACACTGAGGCTCGGAGTCACTGCCCTGGGCACACGTGAGTGAGGGGTGGAGCGGAATTCAGCCTCAGGTGCTCCTGCCCCTGAGCACGGGTCCCTTCTGCTCGGCCGTACCGGTGTGCCCCTCCCTGGAGGCTGCCGGTCTCCTAACTGTTGTGAGTGGTTCGGAGGACAAAGGGGGCTGCAGGGGTACATGTGAACCTGTCCCCTTCCGAGCCTGCACCCCAGCGCCCGGTCAGTAATACCTCGAAGGGAGCCGGATATCACGGCTGCTTCCTCCCTGGGGGTTGTGAACTGCTCCCAGGTGGGAAAGGTAAATATTTTCCCTGCGGGGATCAGCTGTTTCCAGCTGGGTATAAATGAGAAAGGCTGACAACTGTTCCTGTTGATGATTATTTCTTGAAACAGGACTTCAAGGGACGACTAATCAATGGTCTCTCAGAATGACAAATGAAGCGCATTGCTCTGCAGGCATCTCAACATGTATTTAGAAATGCGTGCTTCACAGGACAGGCAGGAAAAATGAGCCGGACCTTTGGCTCGGTGATGAGTTATTCGGAAGGAATGAGGCCCTGATTAGCACCTACCCGGGACTGCACGTCGACTGGGTTCTTTCTTCCAAGTCCTGGCGATGCCGCCGTTGCGTGCTGGAGGTTTCGCCGCCCTCGCCAGCTCTGGAAAGGGCGCTGGCCCTGTTTGGAAGCTAACGAGGGCTGGGACTGTTTTTTCTCACTAGGTAAACACGGAGCTTTGCGCTGCACGAGAAGCATCTGGATGATTTGGACACTGGCTTGTAGCGAGCTGTGCTTTGCAGTCTCCTGAGAAGGGACATTTCTGTGCAAGGTGCTGGCGCCGGTGCGCAGGCAGCCGGGGCTCTGGCGTGAGACCTGCGGGGACAGGGTTCTTCCTCGTCAAACCCTGTGGGAACCGGGGGCCTAGGGCTGTGACGGCACAGCCAGCGTGTCTTGGAGTCTGTGCCCGGCGGTCCCTTCTTCTTGAACGTGGACATGACCTGTGGCTCTTTCTAGCCAGTTGAACGTGGCCAACAGCCATGGGATGTCACTTCTCTCGGGTTGCTTTACCGTAATCATGGCGTCGGTGTGCTTGGGGACTTTGGATAGCGTGGGCCGGTGGCCTCACTGTGCAGGTGCAGGTGCGTGCCCAGCAGTGGTGCCCGCCACCAGAGTCTACACCTGTGAGCGCAGGGCCCAGGGACCGCTGTGCTCCGCAGCCAAGCCTCGCCAGGAGGACACAGCCCTGACCGAGACCGCGATGGGACTCAGACGAGCCACACTGGGGTCCTGGCCCCCAGAACAGACAGCGCAGTGTGTCATCTTCACCAGCAAAGGCTGTGCAGAGCGGTGCACAGCGCAGGATGGCGGGCTCAGCGGGCGGTGACCTGAGCGTCCGCAGGTCGGGACTGGCAAGCAAGACCTGGAATTCTTCCTCCAGACTCTCTCTGAGAGTTTGCTCAGAGGTCTTGACGTGAAGCAGGAAGAGTGGCTGCTGGGGTTGGCAATGGAAAGAGGACAGGGGCTGGGAGCAGAAATGAAGAACAGTTTTCTAGCACATCTGATGTTTACTTTGCATGGGCCTGGGGGTCGTCTGCAGTCCCATCTCAGATCAAATCTCATGGTGCCTCCTGTGTCCTAAGGGCTCTCCACAATGCAGGCTTATTTCATCTTTTTCAGTTTAAGAAAAGGAAAGGTGCAGGGAGAATGAAGCTGAGCAGGCAGGAAGAGAGGAGGAAGAAAATTTTATTTATTTTATTTGGTTGTTCGTCCTGGTGGTTCCTCTGACCCTGGGGTAGGAATCCTCATTCTTAGGAGAGACGTGGACTGCGCTCAGCTGGAAGCACTGAACTCAACCGCTCCTCCCCTGGACGAGCCAGCTGATGGAATCTTTAAGGTAAGCACCTGAGGTGGCTGTCGCGAGGCTGGCACGTGCGAGTGTGTGGGGCCTGCAGGGGCGCTCTCCCGCCTCAGCCCAGCTCCTCTCTCCAGCTCTGATGTGCCCGCAGCCGAGTTTATTAATAACACACGGCAGCCTGGCCCACCGTTCCCAGCCCGAAGGGGCCTGTGCTTCCACGGAAGCGAGCAGTGCACTTTCGGGAAGAAAGCGGGTCCCGCTCTGGAGGCCCTGAGTTTAACACGTACCTGGCTGTTGTCAGCAGGCAAACAGGAAAATGACACCTGGAAGGAAGAAGTTTATTACATCGAGAATCCCCCAGGGAAAGGGACGCCCCTGCGGGGAGCCCAGACTGGGAGGGGATGTTAGTGCGGTTTTCAGGGAAAGGAGCCCTAAGGAGGCCGGGGGGCTGGGCAAGCTCATGGGGCAGAGGGGCAGGGGGTGTGTCTGAATATTCGAGTATTTTCTGGGCTCTGAGCACCCTCCACCTCTGACGGGGTGGGTTAGGGCAGGCAGCGGTGCCAACCTGCAGGAGGCCAGTGTGGGGATACGCAGTGAGGACGATTGGTTGCATCTGACAGGCGTACGTCTCTGGGAACTAGGCGACCCTGAGTGTGGCAGGCCCTCCCCGGCTCCCAGACGGCCGGCGTCAAGAATATAAGAAAAAGTGGTCCATCCGAGATGCTTCAGTGCCATCTGAGCTGTTGACAAGTTATTGGCCGTAAAGTCGGTATCCGACTGAATTACAACATGTCCTGCAGCAAGACCATTTCAGTAGTCAGACTCGACTCGGAGCCAAAGACACGTCTGTGTCACTCGTTCCAGGCGTAGACTGACAGGGACGCAGTTCCGACGTGGTGGTGGCAGGGCTGGAAAACACGTGGCTCTTTCTGCAGGTCTGTCTTTTCCTCTCTTCTCAGTTTCAATGCAAACCTAGCTTCTGGAGACCCCGACTGCCATCATTAGCCAGGTGACAATGATCTCAAGTTGCCAGCTTCCCTGTCTGCACCAAGAGACGCCCAGCCCCCAGGGTCCTCCCAGCCTGCAGAGCCAGACGGTCATTGCTGGGTGTGGGTGCATCTTCCGGAAAACTCGCCTGCCCCCGGGGCTGGACACTCCATGCGAATGAACCGTGGGGCGTGAATGTGAGAAAATCACACGATCCTTCAAAGGAGTCTGCTGGCTGGGCCAGTCCTGTCCTTCAAGGCTTCATCCCTTGTGTTACTGTTATTGTGTGAGGGGACTGAATCCGTGCTCATCCACGGTGCTGGCCAGACCCCCGGAGTTGGCGGTGAGGCATCCGTGCCCCGCTCAGGACCAGGGCTCGTGAAGAAGAGGCCTCGCACATCACGGGTTGACCCAGGTGTATCACCGGCCCAGATCGCTTCGGCCCTCCCTGTGCACGTGTCACGAGACCCATAAACTCAGACCCACCGGGAGACGAACGGCAGCTCACACAGACTCACACTCAAGGCTCCCGAACGAATGCACAGAGCATGAGAACTCGGGATGCGTCGTGGGCCAGGCTTCCTCTCTGACATGGAGGTCACAGAGGGGAGGTGACGCCCGAATGCAACCCCGGAGCCACAGCCTGCCGGGCGGGGCCGCAGGAAAGGAGTCATTGCAAGCGACCCAGGGGCTGTCGCTGGGTGCAGATTTGAGAAGCGATGTGCACGAGCAGCCCTGTGCGAGCTGGCATGGCCCTGGGGGACAGAGTGAGGCTGGCGATGGATTGGACGCCGAGTGGAGCAGAGTGAGGTTTCCAGAAAGCTGACTGAGTCCGATTTCTGAACTGCTTGCATGGTGGGACCTTCCAGACTGAAACGACAGCGGCGGCCTGGGTGTGGGCTGGCCTGGCGAGCGGCAGAGCTGGGAAGTCAGGTGGGGCACACAGGACCCGCGACGGGGAAGGGCCCGGAGCGATGGGGGTGCCTCCCTCACAGGCGTGAGGACAGTCGTAGGGTCAGCACATTGTTTTACAAGGGCGCCAGCGTTGTTCCCGAGCACGGAGCCGGTCGGAAGCCGGAGGAGGGGCGAGGCCAGTGTGAGAACCGCGCACGGTGGGACCGCCCGCCCGAGAGCCCCCGTCCCCCAACTTCTGTCTGATGGGCGCGGCGCGTACTGGGAGCAGAGGAGCACAGCGGGGCTGAGGAGCGGGTTCTTGGCAGACGCTGGCGCACGGCGGTCAAGGAAGGCCCCGGAGAATGGCCTGGGGCGTGGGCAGGCTTGGAGCCCTTGGGGAAAAGCTTGTGCTCTCAGGCAGGGCCTGGAAGGGCCTGGAGGAGGCGCAGGGCCACCGCGAATGGGGAGAAGGGTCAGACTGAGTCCAGCTGCAGAGCTGCAGGCAGATCGGCCACTCGGACAGAGGAGGGGGTTTCAACTGGAAGTACTTACGGAGTTTGATCATCGCTGGGGCTGGCCTGAGACGGAAGGAAGAAGGGGTCGTGACACGGTGGCAGCGGGCCCTCTGAATTTCACTCTTCCGTCGAACAAAACTGGCAAAAATGGTCAGAATGAGCTTTTGGGGAACTCTAGACATGAGCTCAAAACTTCTAATACACGAGACTTGGTTTCCTTTGTGTTTGTTATTGTAACTATCAGATCAGATTGTGGTTTGAGATCAGATCAGAAGCTTTGAGGTGCTTTAACTTTGCCTTCTCAGCCCGCATCCTCCTACTCCGAGGTGACCTGGGAAAGCAGCGGTCCCCCACTCCCCCTGGGCAGCCTGGCAGACGCCAGGGGAGGGGAGCAGAGCAGGGCTCACGAGGAGGCCACTTCTCCTCCGGGGGCTCCATGGTTTGGCCTGCCCCCTGCTTCCCTGCGAGACCCCCCTGCAAGGCTGGCTGTGGCTGATGGGCCTGGGGCTCAGGGGACGGCGAGAGCACAGGGTGAGGGGGTCGGGGGCGCCAGCCACCTCTGATGAAGAGGTACCGAAGAGCCTGGGCAAAGGCCCTGAGGCTGAATGAACTTGTGTCTGGAGCCAGAGACGGAAGGAGAAAGTGGTGGGGAAAGTGCCAGAGAGACCTGCGGGCGACCGGAGCAGGATGCAGAGGAAGCGGGGAAACTCCGTTTTCCCCCGAGTGTGCTTGGAGCTCCGGACCGGCTTCCAGCTGGGGACGGAGAAAAGTTTTCCAGACCTCGCTGGAGCCTGTGCTGCTTGTTTTGTAATTTACAGCTTCCCCTACAATTTAAGTTTTTGTAAATATTTTTGCTGTACCTGTTTTCCATAACAATACAAACCCCTGTGGGCAGGCTCCCCATGCCTCAGACATGTGACAACCCCCTCTGCTCACAGCTCCATGACCAAAGGTCCTCCCCATTGTCCCACCGGCCCACCCCGCCCCGCTCCCCGGCGACTGGGTTCTGTCACCGGTGTCTTGCTTCGTTTGTTCCTTTGCTGTGTCCCGTCATGTCCCACCTGGGAGGGAGGCTGTCCCGTGTTTGTGCTGCTTTGTTTTTGACCTGTGACAGCCACTGGGTCATGAGCAGCATGGGGACAGGTGTGCCTCATTCTTTCACAGCGATTCCACAGGGACAGAAGAGCCTGGAGGAGGGCTGGTGGAGCTCTGGCCAAGCGTCTCTGCCATGCTGCAGGGTGCAGGTGCGCTCTGATCTGGGAGCTGGGGCTTTCCTGACCGTTTAGTTTAGGTTTTGCATCTGTTACGTTTGACAGACCTCTAGATTCGATACTCTTTCCCCCTTACATTTCCTGCCAAGTTTCCTTACCTGGGGAATTCTGGGTCCTGCCATCTGGGGGAAAAAAAAAAACAGTGTGTTTTGCTGCTGTGTTATTAAGAAGTAACAGACTATTTTTGCTCCTTAATGAATTGTTCCATTTTGCTTTCCTTCTATTAATTTTGCACTGGAATCTTTCTCTCCACATTTTTAATTAGACTCCATCTGCATTCCAGGCTTTCCTGGGATCCAAATGTAGTCATCAGTGATTTTCAGAGAAGAGCAAGAGTTTACAGGCTGTCCTTGCCCCGAGGTTAGCTGGACACAGGTGACTTCTCTAACATGCCAGCAGACCCACACCTCCGGCCAGGCAGCCGTCCAGGACACGGCCATTTCTTGGCCTCTGAGCGGTTGCATTCACCTTGGGATGATCTAGTTACCACATCTGTTAAATAATGCAACCCCTCTTATTAATTCTCAATCCATCTATGTAGGAGAAAATATCATCTGAACAGCCATATGGTTGACTTTTTAATGAATGCAAAATACCTGCATGTCATCCAGGAGCTTCTGGCTGGGCGCACAGATTAGGCATCGTGATTGTCTATTAAACACCAAAGCTGGATCACGTCGCCTCTTCAGAGAGACCGTCACCATCTCGTTGTCTGTGTAAAACGGGACGGTTCACAGAGAAAGTGCTGAGCAGTGATGCACCCTTAATGGCTGGTTCCAAGGAGTAAATGAAGCCTGAGACTGCCGAGGTATTAAACGTAGCAGAGCGGGTCCCGAGTATTAAAGAGAGACATTTCTGAGCAAGAGTTCATTCTTTTACACAGACTCCATGGAAAAATAACGTGAACTCTGACAAGTTGATTTAGCAAAGACTCTAAAACATAACTGGTCGGAATGGCTGTGTATCAGAAGTTATTTTTCGGTTCTATTACCTTTAATGAATAGCTTCGATCACCGAATATATTCACCGAGCTGCGGCTCCATGCGTTTTTGATAAGGAGAGAAAAAGCTCTACGGTTTGGTGTGATTTTACTCGGGATGCTATTATGTTGTTTCTTCTCACATGTCTCAGGAATACCTGTATCTGCCTAAAGAATATGCAGGGTTTCCATGCACACTGGCGTCGATAATTTACTGCAGAATTCTACTGAATTCGATTCGGTTGGTAATAAGGAATTGTTTTGAAAGGAGAAGGTGCAGGTGGGGAGGAAGGCAAGTAAGCAGGAGGCAGGAAGAGACAGAGGAAGAATCTTTTTTCATTTATTTAGTCATTCATCTGGGTTGTCACCTTCCATCCCGGGTCTCAAACCTGGGTTCTTGGGGTGGCCGCAAGAAACACCCGGTGGATTCGTTCCCGAGTAGCCAGGACACGACAGGGAATTGTAGTTTTTCACCTGAAACAGAGAGAAATGGACACAACCCTTTACTGGAGACTCGCAGAAGGGAAACGTGTTACAAGTTAGAGCCGAAGGCAGCGGTGCTGGTAGTGATGCCTCCTTCTGCGATCCAGGCGCGAACTGTTCAGCATGTGCCCTTGACCAGCCTCAAGGTCTCCTGTTCCACTGTCTGGAGCAGCATCTGCGCCAAAACCTCCCTTGTTTCCAGACTTAAAATGGAAGTTTTGACTCGTTTTCCGCCGTCTCCTTCTGGGGTGCCTTGTAGCTGCTGGACAGGAAGAGGTGCCTGGCCTCCCCCCCCCAGGCCCCCCTGCAGCCAGCACACCCCCTGTGGAATCCCGTCAAGTCTCCGTGGGGTCAGTGTCGCGGCTGGACAGCAGCTTGTCAGGTCCAGGGTCTGCACAGCGGGCACAGCCCCTGCTGGCCACCTCCAAGCCCCCTGAACTGCTCAGGGCGCTTTTCTTTCCCTGCTCCTCACAGCCTGGACCCGCCGCGGAGTGACTCACCCCAGCTGGCAGGGTTGCCCCCTCCCCCAGACGTGTCCGTCTTCGAGTCCACACTCGTGCTCCCGCAGCGCATTGGCACTGGCATCCTCCAGGGTGAGGCAGGGCCAGGCCCTGTGGGTTGGATGGTCCGTTCTAACCAGGGACAGTGTGTTATCACCGCCGGAGGAAGCGGCGCAGTGTCAGGGGCCTGCCTGTGTGGGTGACAACCCCTTGTCCCACTGTTCGGGGCCTCATGGGCCCCCGACGCCCCCACTCAGGGGCACCGCAGCAGAGGAGAGCAGCTTTTCACCACACATGCCCCCGGGGGCAGCCAGGCTTCCCAGACCTGCTCGTGCGGCCGGCAGCTTCCAGAAAATCAGCTGCCCCGTGTTCACCCCGGACAAGTCGGGCCCTGGACCTCCTGCAGGCCCGCGTCTGAGAGCCCAGCACACAGGTCAGGCGGCTGGGAGGTCACAAAGCGAGACCGCGTGGCAGCCGTCGGAGTCACGCTCCCAGCCCTGCCTGGGTGGGGGACCCCAGGCTGCCCTGGGCTGCCCCGCTCCCACGCGTGTGAGTCCTGGGAACTGGGCGTTTGCAGGGAGCCCCCAGGTGGCTGCGCTGCCGCGCACACCTCTGTGGACGAAGACACTTCAATTGGAGCCTGGAAACGGAGGGGGTGGGCGGGCGGCTCTGAGCAGGAGGTCCCAGACCACCGGGCCCCTGAGCCCAGGCGGCGTGACGGTCCTGTGGCCTCCCCCACGTGGCCCTAACCAAACAGGAGCTTGACAGCAGTGGGAGCGAGAGGCGTTTCAGCGGGCAAACGACTCTACTGTCCCTTCAAACAATGACCGCAAACCTTCACGGCGTGGACAGGTTCCCCGAGGTCTGAGGCTCAGAAGCCCGGCCCCGTCTCACCAGGCTCTGGTCCTCTTACAGATGCCGTGGGTCCTACTGGCCTCTGAGACCCCAGCCTGAGTCAGCTGGCTGGCAGTCTCAACTCAGTCGGTTGCCCGCTGTGGCCCAGTCCGGGAAGCAGGACGTGGACATGCAGGTGTGGACCCTTCTTGTGTCCACGGAGCATGCAGATGCAGTGTGAGTCCTGCAGGGGTGAGACTGGAGGTGAGAGGGCGGGGCGAGGGCCTGGGCTTGGGCCTGCGGGGCAGCAGGGAGCAGAGGCGAAGCTGGGAACCTGGCAGGCGAGTGGGCGGGAGAAAGGACGCAGGACACTGCCTCCTTCTTGGTGGAGCGCAGAGGGGGCTGGCAAGGCTGTTGATGGGGAGGGAAGGAGACAAGGCCGCCCACTGCCCGTGCGCACACTGGGCTCTGAACCAGCAGAGCTGCCTTTTTTTCTGAGCGGGAGGGCGAAGCCGGGGCTGTGAGCTGGCACTTGTGTGGACCGTGTGGGGCAGAGCGTCTGCATCCGCTGGAACGGTTCTCCAGGAAAAGCAAGATGATGCCGACAGGGCACACTGAAAAGGCAGCGTGGACTCTGGTGGAGAGAGGCCATGGTGCCCGCTGGGAGCCCCCCGGAACTCACTGCCTTCCCCGAGGCCCTGCTTCGCCATCGGCCGATGGTCTGAGGACGGCCCTCAGGCCGCATGGAGACTGGCTCTGCCCTCTGGGGTCCCCGAGCACAGCCCCGGCTCCGCCAGCCCATCTTGCGACCTCTTCTGAACTGTAGTGGCTGGAAATCATTTGTTTTTCCATAAGTTCATGGAGGGAGCGACTTTGGAGTTGTTACTGAGTTAGTGACCCAGTTCTATGACCTTTGATGGGTTCCTCAGTGCAGCCGAGAATTGTGACCATTGACATTCTTATATTAACTTCGGCATTCGTTCAAAACTACAATTCTTACTCACCCTTCTGCATGGTCTGCAGGCATTGGCAGCAGTTCTTCTAATTAAGTGTCTGAGAATCTGAAAGTTAAGCAGCTTCCTTTGAGAGGAGAATGTATTACACGGAAAGCAAAGTCATCTAATGCCCATGACCCAGCGGCTCCTCTCCCGGTGACAGCCCCTTGTCTGTGTGCGTTCCTGTCGGCGCCCGCCAGTGACGCCCGTGCACCCGGAGCCGCAGTGGCAGGTCTGCCTCCCCAGAGGCGGCGGGACAGCCAGACCGGGCCGACCCGGGAGAGCGGTCCCGGGCCCTGGGGCGCCAAGCCTGGAGACGTCTGGCCCACACACATCTGGATTGATTTTCCCATTTGTAGTCCCGGCACTCGTGCTCTGAGTGGCTTGTGCGTGTCCCACCACCCCTCTTTGGAACAAATTAGTGGAGTCAATTGCTTCTGGCCGAGGTCTCATCCACTGCGCCACATGTGACCTGCATGCCAAGTTCCATTCCCGCCTCGGGCGCCCAGCGTGCTGCGCGTGAAGAGACACTGACAGGCCGTATCTGCATCCGGGAGGGGCCAGCAATGCAGCCTCCAGAGCAGCTGGCGGCCCCTGTCCCCAGTGGCCCCTCCAGGGACTCCGCGGCGCTGGGACGGGATACGACACTAGTGACAGGTGAGATGGCTCGATTTTTGTTTCTGCTGCTGGATTTCAAATTCTTTTACTTTCTCTATGGCTGTTTCTGCAGAACATCTGTTTGTTTGCTGTAATCCTGAATTTTGCTAGTATTCAGTAATATTATGCAAGGATTATGAAGAATGAAGAATGCATGATCTGGACAAAATCAAACATGGAATATAGGATATCGGGCCCCACGCGTGTGGGTCTTAGAAAGCGGAGAAGACGGTGGAGAGAAACAGGAAAGTCCAGCTGTTTGCTGCCTTCCCCTCGCTCCGCTTTATTCCCTTCTCTAGAAGAAGGATTTTAAGTGATTAGCTACTTTAGATTCTTGTTTCCCTATAGAAATATTTGCATATTTGCCACGCTCTCCTTTATACAATACTCTATGCATTTATAAACTCTACCATGAAATATGTGCTGTCGAGAAGTCTGACTCCGATATTTCCGCATCTTTTCCTCAGTCAGTCGCGACGTCTCTTACATGCAGGAGCGCGCGTCCGTGTGCCTGCTTTTCAGGGCATGAGTGCGGCTCCCTCCTGCTTAAGTGGCGCCGGCAGGTATTTTGGAAGCGCCCAAGTGCCCGCTCTGCCCACGGCTGCCTCCTCTCTGCTTCCCTGTCACCCCCAGTTTGTATCCCTGTGTTTCCCTGTCTTCGTAATGTATCACATGTGCGTATGTTGAAGGCAGGTTTCCTTTTATACAAATGGAATAACACAGCTGGTCTGCACTTCCTCTTTGTGCACGCACCGTTTTTCCAAGTCATCTAGATGCCAGCGAGCGTGTCTCATCCATTCATTGCCACTGTCTGAGAAGAAAGCAATAGGCTAGGACGACCCCAGAATATTGCTTTGGGCATGGGAGCAGCGCTGCTGTGCAGCAGAGTTGGCAGGACTGACCAGGACAGGCTGGGAGTTGAGGCTGTGACACTGACACTGGAAATGCCCAGTCAGCCCACAGCCGGCTCCTCAGGGGTCTGCTGGTGCAGAACCCAGCGCTGCCTCTGACCTGGGCCCCGGTCACTGTCTCTTGTCGGAGCCCCTGCTGCCTCTTTCCACAGTCCACCTGCAGAGCAGGAAGCCCACCCTTCTAAAGCCAGAGGTGGGCTCACACCCCAGCTCAGCTCAGAGCCCTCCCCTGGGTTCTCCTCTCACTGGAGACGCTGTGGTCCTCACAGTCCATCGCCACAGCTCCGGGGCCATCCAGGACCCCATCTCCTCCCCACTGCCCACACTGTAGGACCCATCAGGCCAGGACGCCCCTTCGCCACCCCCAGGACCCCATTGACAGACAGCTTCAAGCTAGAGCCGCCCGTCTTCCCTGAGAGCCAGCCTTCTCGCCGAGGACGTCTATGTCCAGACAATTCACAGTTGCACCTGCATATCCTCTCGCCACGCTCCTGGCTGAAATCCATGCTGGATCGTCCATCCCATTTCGTATCTGTAAAGTATTATATTATATGATGTAATCATCCTCGTTAACTCCCTTCCCTCATTAATAAATAATCCAGCTACAATATTACTGGGGAATTATATAAGACTTATTCTCTGGTATGTTTGTGGCATTCAGGAGACACGCAGGCCCCTGGCAGGTACCAGTCGGTCTGTGTTATGTAACTGACTCAATGAACAAACAAAGCGGCGGACTCCGCGTGTTTATCCAAATATGAGCTGGGCAGAGACCCCGGGAGGGATGTGAAACAGCTGGTGCTTGAAGCTGGAGCCTGGGTTTGAAGAGGCACAGACATGAGGTCGTCTAGGAACAAACACGCAGGGATGCCCAGACCCGAGGGGCGTGATTCTGCGTGGGGCTGGTCCAGGGGAGCCTGGTGTCTGGGCATCTCCGTGTTAGAGTGGCCAGTGTGTGAGGCTCCAAGCTGACCAAGAGGTGGAGTGGTGTCCCCACTAGGGACCTTCTGGAGCAGGTGGTGGGGACTATGGGAACAGTCAGCAGTTTTGAGGGGTAGGTTCACGGGAGGAACAGAAAAGGTGGCGTCTGGCAGTCACCACCTCCGAGACGCACTCCTGAAAGGGGAGGGGAGAGGTAAGGACCCTGCTGGAGCAGTCATTGAGCACGGTGGGGACTTCCACAGGAGGAAAGCGTCTTCCTCTGAGGACAGGCCTGTCCTGTGAGGAGAGGGAGTCAATGACATGGAAGAAGAAGTGACAGCCGGTCAGTGACGTTCTTGGGTCAGAGAGGGGCGCGGCGTCCAGGGTGCCGGGAGGGCTCTGCCTTCGGGCAGAGGACAGAAGGAAGAGAGCTACCTGTCTCGACAGGTCCGGCGAAGATCTGGAACTCTCTTCCGGTCGCTCTGGTTCCCTCCGGAACTAGGAAGGCAGGTCACTGGCAGGAACGGTGACAGCCGAGATGGAAGGCGGTGCTGGGGAGTGGAGACTGGATGAAGGAGAAGGAGGCCGCAGGAGCCACAGATTTCAAGTCTGAAGATTTTGAAGACAGGCTAGACGGTGGCTGCATGCCATGAGCTTGGACTTGGAAGACCGTGGAGGACAGCATGATTGGTGTGTGGGGTAGGACAGCGGGCGGTGGTTTGCCAGTGACTGTCTAGGAGAGGGACTTGCAGGTGAGTGGCGGCAGGATGACAAGGCTGTGGGGAGAGCAGCCAGGATGTTGTGATGATTATGTACAGACATACCTGAAATCAGCACAGGGTGGTGGGAGAGCTGGGCTGGTTGCTTGCGACAGGCGTCCATGTCCAGGGCCGATCTCGGTGGGGACTTCATCTTCAGTCCGCAGGAGTTGGGCTGTCACCACGTGCCCTTGTGTTGAAGCTGAAGGGGGCAGAACCTGCAGGTAGGAGAAGCCGTCATACGAGAGTGATCATATCTTCATTGAAATCGATCGTGTTCTCTCTGCACTGGGCGCGCGGCCCTGGCCTGTTCTGCAGGACTCCGTGTGACGGGAACTGCATCACGTACGTTCGCAGATGAGGAAACTGGCGCAGAGACTCAGGAGCTTGCTGAAGTGTGAACAGCTCTGTAGAACTGGAGCTGAACTCCCAGCCCCAGATGAGAGTTTAGGGCCGGTGGTCTAGGACTCAGCGTCACTCCCACGGCTCCCCTGCTCGGCTCCACGCCAGCTGAGAGAGGACGGTGCCCGCCAGCAGAGACACGGTCCTCCCCTCGCCGGCGACAGTGCTTCTCTGGGGACCGGGGCCGAGGGTCACCAGGTAAAGACCCAGCAGGGCACAGTCTCGACATGGTCTGCCCTGAGCTGCGCCTGTGTCCCTCCCGCGTCCTTCTGACACAGAGCAAAGCAGTCAGCGTCTTACAGCGAGTGTCTGCACACGGCGCCGGGACGTGTCTCGTTTCTCACGTATCCCTCCATCCACCGCCCCGCCCTGCAGCCACGAACCAGCCCGTTTCTGTTTCGAGTTTCCAAGTGGACTCGTAGACGTTAGGGCATTTCCCCCAGCTCCTCCTACCTCCATTCTAAACAAGCTCCATTTGCGTTTACATTTTTCTCTGATAAAAAACACGTAAACTGAATCTGCGCATTCTGAGCCACTCAGTCCCTGAGTTCTGACAGAGCCCGACACCTCTGCGGCCTGAAGCCCCAGCCCTGGGGAGGCAGAATGTCCCCATCGTGGGTCCCCTTCAGCTCCCGTTCCCCTCCTGTCTCCGGAGAAACACTTTCTAAGTATTTGTCACCGTAGATCTGTTTCGCTGCTCTAGAACTTTCCATACCTGGACTCACACAGTACATGCTTCTGGGGTAGAATTCTCCGCTCGGCCGAAAGCCCTGCCCGCCACTGCGGAGCAGTCAGGACGGGGCTGCAGGGGATGGGCTGCAGGCAACTGAGCCCACCTCCTGCTGATGAAACATGAGCGTTTCCTCGTTTATTAGCTTTCGGCTGCCGTGAAGAAAGCAGTCGGACTGCTGGGTAGAAGTCTCCTGTGGCCACTTCTTTTATTTTCTTAGGGAAACCCCAGGAATGGGCTGGCTGGTCCCTGTGGAGAGACTGCAGCCCAAGAGAGAGTCCCCAGCCGTGTGCAGTCCAGCTTCTCCACCGACTGCTGCTATGTCAGGCTGTCCCTGTCGACTGGGGCATTTCACGGGTCGGAGCTCATTGCGTGTTTCAGGGGACTTTTCCTGGATCTGTAGGTGATGGCTTCTAAACCATTCATTTCTTCTGCTTTGGAAAGTGTCTGCAACACGTGATGAGCATCTAATGGATCACTGCCTTTTCATGTCCGGGTCCGGGGAATTCTGGACACTGGATGTGTCGGCCACTCCGCCTGCCTATTGGAGCTGGATAGCTGACCTTGAAGTCAGGTGCAAGTGCTCCCATTATATTCTGAAGTTTTGCGATCGCTTTGTATGAAAGAGCCAAAAATCCTTCACACCTGCACATACCTTTTGTGATAAATTTTACCTTTCTTTGAGCAGTCTTCTGAGATGGAGATTGAGATTGTGTCAACATTACAGAGCCATTGAGAAGAAGTGCTCTCTCAACCTTCTCAGATCTTCCAACCCATGTACCTGCTGTGCAGTTTCATTTATTTACGCTTCTTTAATTCCTCTCACCTGTATTTGGTAACTCTAAGTGCCTAAGTCTGCCATATCTTGCGAGATTTATTTCTAGATATTTCCCATTGTAGATGGAATGTTATAAATGCAACATTCGAGTTGTTTGCTGTTAAATATGTATTTTTATCGGCCTCACATTCTGAGATTTTGTTCAATTGTCTCATAAGTTCCAATAGCTTTTTGTTGACTCCTTCGGATTTTCTACTTAAGCCGTCATGGAATCTCCAAACAGAGTTCCACCGTTTCCTTTCTGCTCTCAGTTCCTTTGTTTATTTTTCTTGTCTTGTTTACTGACTAAAATCCAATGTTGAAGAGGAGTGATCAGCGTGAGCATTGTAATCACGGGCGGTTCATATTTAATATCTCGCTCTCAAACACGGACCAGCTGTCGGGGTCCCTAGAGGGGCCTGTTGGGTCAAGCAAGGTTGCATTTGTTCCTGCTTTGCTGGAACTTTCGAACCATAAATGCACATTGAATTTGATCGAGCACATTCCTTTCCAACCATCGAGATAATCTTATTATGTTCCTCTTCATTCAGTGAATAGGGTAAATTATGTTGATTTTTGGCTGTTAGAACATAGCTGCAGTCCTCGGATTAATCAGTTATGATGTGTTTTCTTAGGGAATCTATTTGTGTATTCAAGTTTGCTAACATGTTAAAGGAAATGTTGTTCCATGTTCATGAGGGGTTTTGGTTTATCGTTTTCTATTTTTATAATATTTTATTAGGTTTTGATATCAGTGCCTTCTGTCCTCGTGGAATTATTTATACATTATTCTATTTTCTAAAATATTTTCTAAAAATTCTATTTTTAAATTTGGATGAATGCTGGTATTTCTTCTCTCGTCATTTGAAGTCCCTCATAAAACCATCTGGTCCTAAAGTTTTCTTTGTAGAAATATTTTGACTAAACAAACTCAATCCATAGAATGAATAGAAGTGTATTCAGAGGTTCTAGTTCACCTCTAAATTTTGGTGAATTGTATTTGTAAGGAATTTTTTTCCATTTCTGTTAAGTTTCCAAACTTTGTACACAGAAAATTACTCCCATTATTTTTAGTTTTTTATTTACATTATTTAGAATATGGGTAGAGGTAATATTTTCCTCTGCTTCTGATAGGAATATTTGTCTTTCCTTTTTCCTCTTTGGTTGGGTTAGATGGGGCTCTGTCAATTTTACTCATCTTTTCCGAGGGTCAACTTTGGCATGGATACTATTACCTGTTTGTTTTATGGTATATTGATTGCTGTTTCCCTATTACTTAAATTATTCTCCTGCCCATCTCTGCACTGTCTAACTTCTGCAGGTGAACATCAGAATATTGACTTTAAAACTTTGTTTTCTAGGATAGACATTTAAAGGCTCTCCATTTCTCTCAAGCACCACTTAGCTGGTGAGCTGTCCTTTGTTCCCAGCTAGTTTAACAGCTTTTACAATTATTCAAATATCTTTTACCTTGGCCCTTGAATTAGAGGTGTGCTATTTAATTTCCAAATAACTGATTTTTTCTAAATATCTCGTTATTTTCATTTAATTGCTCCTTGAATAGACTTAGTATGATCTGAATATGCTGTCAGAACTAATTGATGCTCCACGTATGCCCAGCAGAAGCTTTATCCTGCTGAGCTCACCACGCGCCTTTGGAAAGAGCACACGTTCTGTGGTTGTCAGTGTCCTGTCCTGTCCTGTCAGCCAGTCAGGGTGGGTAACAGTGACGTCATGTCACCTAGAGGAGTATATGTGCCTGCGCACGTGTGTGTGTCTGTGTGTGTATAGACACCTCTGTGCCTTGCGTGTGCACATGTCCGTGTGTGCAGTGTGTAAGCGCATCTTCGTGTTTGCGGATCTGAGCTGCATGTGCACACACAAAGTTGTGTTTCACACACACACGTGGTCGTGTGCGCACTGTGTGAATGCGTTTCCGTGTGCATTTCTGTGCATGTGTGTGCATGCGCGTGCGTGCTGGGGTAGGCCTGTGCCTCTCACGCCATGTGCAGAAACCCTCTGCGGGGCTCCCAGGTCACAGGAGACACCTGTCGGACACCATCAACGGTGTCACTCTGGTGTTTGGAGCACGTCTTCCCCACATTGATGTGGTCCGTTCTACAACACCAAAATTCAGCCATTAAGTCATCACTGATCATCAGAAACATTGTCAAAGATTTCTGTAAAACCATGGAGAAAATAGAAATTTTCCAGGTTCTAAAATTCTAATTCTAATGATCTGAGCCTGCCTGTCAGTCATTCTTTTCCAGGGAGCGGGGTCCATGAGAAACACCAGTGTAACCCGCCTCTGCGACCCCACACACTGCTTCTGGGGACACCTGCCGTCTGCTGCGGGGTGGAGGCACCGGCCATGCTCCCCACAGCTCAGAACTCCAGGCAGACGGGGGTCGATGTTCAAGCCACCAGAAGGGTGTCCGTGGTGCATCGTCTCTGCTTCCCAGCGGTGTGCTGCTGCGGTGGGCGACTGGCCCTGAGGGATGTGGGGACACCGGTCAGGCAATTGCTGGAGCTTCACCCTTCTGAGAGTACCTGTCCCCAAGGTGTGGATGTTAACACAGAGAAAGGGAACTGGAAAAAACGTTTCCCTCACACAGCTTTGTGCACTCCTGGGGGGGGAATCTGGGCCATCATTTGAGGACTGCTGAATTAAGGGATTGTGTCAATAGTCTGTGCTCCAGGAATCCAACTCTCTTTCATGCAGAACCCTGACTTCTGTCCCATTTGCTCTCAGCTGACCCTTAAGTAGAGTTTCAAAGACAATCAGCACAGGACGCTGGAACAAGTGAGAGACAGCGAATTGCCAGGAAGGCCGGTCTGTTTAAATGTGGACTCTCAGCATCTGTTTTCAGTCCACGAATGTTCTCTCCATACCAGACAAGTGGCAGCAAGTGGGACGCCGATTGGCAGCTGACAGGACAGAGCCTGAGTGGATCCTTGCTCACGCTGAGTCCACCAGCAGGGTTCCGGAGAGAGAGGGACAGCGGAGGGGCCATGAGCAGGCCAGAGTGCACTCGGGTTAAGTGACCCCACGGGTCGAGCATGTCTGGATGTCTGTGAAGAAGCACGGCACCGGGTGGTGGAGTGGAGACCCCGGGGTTAGAGCCCAGGACATGTGGACTCGAACCTTGGTCCCATGGGTGAAAAGTGTGTGTCTCGGGCAGGACATTTGCCCTCTCAAGGCCTCATCTTCCTCTTTTGCATTACAGAGATGTAAATGCACCGGCACCACATTTGCGATGCTGTGAAATTTTATCAGCCATCAGGATAACATCTGAGTCACAGCCGTCAGGCAGTGTGGTCCTTGTTTGTTTTAACATGACCACATGGTCATGGGCCTAGATGCTAGACCCACACAGTCAGGGTGTGCATCACAGTCTCCTTGCTTATTAAGTGCGCGACTCCAGAGATGTGAATTACCTGAATCTCACTTTATTCATTGGTAACATCAGGTGCACTATACCTGGCAGATGGTTGCTGTGAGGGATGAAGAACTGAAAATGTGTGACTGCTTAGAACAAACTGGCTTACAGAAAGAACCACACAAGTGTCAACTCTTTCTTTACTAGTGGGAGTAGAATAACCATAATAATGTGGCCATAATATTCACCACCATCATCATCATTATCATCACCATCATCACCACCATCATCACCATCATCATCACCACCATCACC
>RJWH01008248.1:0-21996 GCA_004363575.1 Solenodon paradoxus
ACATAAAATCTAACCATGCATATATTTTATTAAAGGTTGAATCACAAAAGATTGTATCCTGACAAAGCACATCCTCTGGATGATCAGGACAGTGATCAAACAATAGAATGTTCTAGTTCATAGTTGCTCCATATCATCTCTAACAGAAGAATGACAGAAGTCTAATGTCCCACCAGCATGCCACGATGCTCTAATACAGCCTCTTCTCTTTTCCCTGGTTGGCATTCTGTTTGTCGAACTGAATTTTTTGTTGACACAGAAGCAATTCTCCCCACCCGCTTTGAAAAGTGCATCGTTAGAGCGGATGCTCACGTCTGATTGCTTTGTTTGTAAAAGGATTCTACCCACTTACTCTTTTCTCGTTTTTCCTCTGAAATACTGCATTTATTTATTTTCAGTGCTTCATCCTGGAAGATGTATTCAAAAGAGAGTAAGAATAATGTATACTACCTGGTTGAATGTGAGGCCATAATTTAAATAGAGGTGTTGGGCTGACCTGGGAGCTTTTGAGGGAAAGTGGGAGCACAGATGAAAGAAGGGACAATTCATTAGTGTTTACATACACTGCAGCTTTAAGGTCCCTTAGTTACCTGACTGTAATATGCATTGCACAGAAGTGGATCTGGAATGAGTTCTGCGCAGAAGTTAGGTGTGTATTTCACTGGAATGAAATTCCCAGTATCCTAGGTGCACTCTGGTGGCAAAGCAGTTAGGTACCATCCACTCATATCCCAAGGACCCGGGTTCACACCCCAGGGCAAGGGTGTGTGTGTATGGGGGGAGCAACCAAAATGAGTAAGTAAATAAAATAAATAACATGCTTCCTTCTCCTCTCTCTTCCTGCCTGCCTGCCTTCATGCCTGCCTGTATGTTTCATTCAGGGGAAAAAAAAAACAAAGTGATCTGCAGAATGGCAGTTAGGAAATAGGCCTGTGTATTTAGCATAACAAACCCTGTATAAAACCTGGTAGACCAATTATTTCACTTCCTAGGGGAAAAAAAGTCTAACTCATCTCTTTTCTCATGCTACTCACTTTAACATTAAGGGATTAAAAGCCTTAAGACCCTTTGTCCTTCAGTCATTCATTAGCTTTCACGTTACACCTAGTCCTAATTTCCATTTGCAGAGAAGTCGGCTCAAATAATCAGCTTTCATTATATAGGAGGTTTAAAAATTGTAACACATCACTTGAAAAGAATGATAAGAAATGTTTTGAGCTATTCGAGTGATTAAATTTCGTATTAAATGCAACTGAAAACCTTGAGTATTAGTTTTTCGGTCACTGCCATAATAGATTATCGCTGATATGACTGAAAATAACACACACTGTTCTATAGTTCTATAGGTGAGATGGTCAGCACATGAGGCTAAAATCACAGCTTTGACAGAGTTGCATTCCTTTCTGGAAGTTCCCAGAGAAAATCTATTTGCTTGTCCTCTCCCATTTCTAGAGGCCGCCCGCACCCCTTGGCTCTTGGCCCCTTCCTCCAGCTTCAGAACCAGCAATGTGGCATCTCTCTGACTCTCCTTTCAACCTCACGTTTTCCCCCTACAACAACCAACAAAATGTCCCCTTGTCTGGGGAAACGTGGGTTAGACTGAGCCCACCTAGATAATCCGAAACCATCTCCCATTCTCACGGTCCTTTGTCTTAATCACAGCCACAGAATCCCTTTCACCAGGTAAAGTCACGGGTTCCCAAATTCTAGGCATGAAGACGTGGCCACCTTGAAAAGTTCATTAGCCTCTTAGACCTTATTTCCTTACTTCTAATGTGATTTGACAGAAATTCCACATGCTTCTCAGAGAACAGTGTCTGTAAAACAGGAATTGTTACTTGTTCAGCTTTGGAGTCAAATGACCTCAGCTCCGTTTTTCCTACTCAGGCTCTAGAACTCACATTCTGCAAGATGCAGAGTCGGGTCTGTTCCAAGACTAGGTCTAGTAATAGATGTTGGTGGGACCTGTCTCTTGTCAACTTCCAGCTCTGAGTACACGTGTCACCGCACAGACTGCGTGTCTCACTCGGCGAAGCTAAATTGTGTCACTGCCAGCCTCCCTCAGGCATAGGTTCCTACAGGCTGACAATTACTGGTGTCAGTAAGCATGTGGCCGCGCCTGCCGCATGATTAGCTGTGAATATTTGGTAAAAGGCGTCTTCAAACCCCATCGGCATACCCATGGGAGATGAATTGCTCTTGGAGAATATCAAACCGGGCCATCTCATAATGTTAAGGATAAAGTGTGTCTCATGCTCCGTAGGTGCTCCAGGTCATTCATGGACCCTGGTTGTGGATTAAGAAGAAGACAGGGGCAAGCCTGGAAGCATTGAAAAAGCCTCAACTCAAGGTCCTAAAAATGTTTCTACTTTGAACTTAGGTCTCTTTCTCCTCTAATCTCAGAAAACGTATGTCCTATATGAGTAGTCGAGGAGAAATGAGGTATTTTGGAGGGTTTGGGGCAGGCTAGTGAGTATGATGAGACTGATAATAACAGACGCCCTCTCTGGAACCAGAATGATAGCATCAGTGTTCTCCCTGAAGCACCTGAACGCTGTAATCACTGCATCTGTCATTCAATACACATGAGACTTTGTGTTCAGTAATTATAACTCTATTGACATGCTTTTTTTTAAATTTGAGGCAATTTTTTTCCTTAGAAACCACACTGTTCTGTCTCCCTGTTGGTGAAGGCAACTTGGCAAAGAAAAATATTAGATGATGAGTCTTTTTTGCCTGAAGTGCATGCCTTGTTTTTATAAAAAGGTCCCCTCTCTGAGCCTTTATATTCAGAGTAAGGTCCAGATGCCTCTAGAGTTGGTGCCCTCATCTGCTGCCACTCTTGCCCCAATCACTTGTCCATGATCACTTTGGGCTGTCTCTTTCTGAGAAGTCGGGGATAAGTCTGGAAGAGTTGAAAAATCCTCAACTTTTTAACCGAGTTCTTAAAAAGGTTTATACTTTGACCTTAGAACTCTTTCTCCTCTAATTCCAAACTCAGTCTCCCTCTCTTTGCCCTTGAAAATCCCTCCACCTGCCATGCCCTTCTTTCCACGCCGCCTTCCTTTGACAGGGCCACTAGAGGGCACCCATTAGTCTGATCTCTTCTGGCTCTGCTCAGATTCCAGTGGCCTCCATCACACTAGGGAGAAAAGCCAAGGTCCTTGCAATGACCTTGAAGGGCCTCCAGAATCTGACCTCGTCTTCTGCTCACTCCAGTTTAGTCACAGCCTCAAATTTCATCATGTCTCAGCTGTCCTGAAGCCCCTCCTGCTTCTAGAGCTCTGCTATCCCTTCTACCTTTGGTATCTCCTCTGCCGAATGGTCTTCCTGTCTTGGTCTCCTGCTCTCACCTCGTGATCACTACTATGCTTTCAGGTTGTAGAACCAGCATTCAGTGGCTGCCCAGTAAAGACCTGGTGAATGGATGACAAAAGAAAGCGTTGTTTGTTCTTGCAACCGTTATTGGCAGACCTGTGTAAGACATCCCTTCTACTCTCTAACTTACCTGTTTAATACCTTCATCAGATATCACTTCTGAGAGAACTCATGGGTCCCACTATGGAACACCGAGGTCCCAGCTTCTCTGCCTGATGACGGCCTTCTTAGCACTTAGCACATTCTAAGATAATGTATAGTGTGCTTGCCTATCTTTTGTACAGTCTTTCTCCTTCCTGAGACTGTGAACTCCGTCAAGCTATAATTACCAGTTGCTCAATAATACCTATTAAATCAATGAACAAAAGCAGAGACTTCTGGCTGCCTACCTTCAGACTCAGCTACCAGACTCTGTATTCTGCAATTCATCATCCTGTTGAATTCCTTCATAGGACTTACCCTCTTTACTTGTTGGTTTTCTGCCTCTCTTACTAAAAATTGGTTCTAGGAGCAGGGCCCAGGGCTACTGGTTTCATTACTGTATTTCCAGCGCTCAGTGCAATACTGTCACATCACTGGGTCTAGATAAATATTGAATGAGTAAGTCTGAAGCAAGCAAGCATTTATTTACCATAATTAGATGTACACCTACCTATGCAGGAAATCAAATAAAGGAATTATTATAGCCTATATATTTCAGTGTTCACAGTAGACCATAAATCTCAGCACCCACACTCAACAGGGATTAAATGCACACATCTGGTAGCCCTCCCTGCTCTGTGCGGTTGGCAGTACCTGCTTGATCAATGAGTGGCCGTGATTCAGTGAGTGTCCTCTGACGTTACCTTCCTCTTTCTCAATCCACGCAGGACAGTTGCTGCAGTAAAAGCAGACTGGTTTCTTTCACAGATCTTTGTCCTTTCTTGCTTTAGACATCATCCCATAGTTCAGCTGTAGGTAGTAGTGTGAATAGCAGACTTGTGATACAGCCCACCCGTTAGTCTTCTATAACTGGCCTTCCTCTCCAACGGCGGCCTTTTCCATGGCTTTGGGACAGATACTCTCTGAGGACAAAGAGATTGATTTTCCATTTACTTTCTATGTGACTTTTGGACTTTATTATTCTCTCTGAATCTCTTCATGTATAAAATGGGGTTTTTAACAACTCTGTGAGATTCTCATTTATTCATCTAGTAAAAAGTTTACTGAGTGCTTAGGGTGGTCCAGACATTACCAAGGCGTGCGATGAAAAACGATGTACAAGAGAAAGAAGGTGCCTGTCTTTACAGAACTTTCAGTCCCTGGGGTGGGGGGACCAACAGTCAAACAGGAAGGAGACAATTCAGTAAGATATGTTCAGGGAGGAAAAGTTGTTTCCAAAGACATAAGCCCAGGATGATGAGGACAGAGAGAAGACAGACATGAGATTGTCAGGGAAAACGACTCTTCTTTGTGCTGAGATCGAAATGCTGAGAATACCCAAACACAGCAAAATCCCTAGAGATCAGTGTTCCGGGCATGGGCAGCAGGAAGCTCAGGGTCCCCGAGTGGACAGGGATGTGATGTTTCAGGGAACGGAAAGAAGATTTTTGTGGCTGAAGTGGCAATGAGCTCAGAGAAATGAGCTGGCTTGTGTGGGGTGCTCCATGGGAAGACAACCCTGGAGGAACCATCTTACCACTGTTCCTGACACCTTGGAATTGTCCAATAAATTTAATCTTTTTTTCTTTCAAATTCACATTTTTAAGTAGAGGATGAATTTATTTTCCAGTAAGGGGCAGGGGCAGGGGCAAAATTGTATATTCCATTAGTTTGTTATGTTCATACTAATTTACATGCCTTATTCATCACAATTTTCATGAAAGGCACATAAAATTGATCCTTTGTAAAATTTGAAAATCTTTTTATATAATATATAGTTGCGTTTTTCCTCTGGATTCATGCAAGCAGAGTTCCTATGATAGGGTATAAAATGAATGCTGCTATTTTAAAAGAGATATTTGGTTTGGTTGTCTTCAAGAAAAATGTGTATTGAGAAAAGTCTTAAAATAAACACACACACACACACACATGTATATATATATATTTATAAAGTGTCCTAAAAGCCTACATAAATACAAAGAGAATCTGAAGGTTTTCTTTGGCAATCTTTAAAAATAAGTGTGTTTTCATCAATCTGGCATATTTATTTGTTCTCCCAACACATTTACTGAATGCTAGCCGCTGTGTGTGAAACCTCATACTAAATGCTTATTCGTTTCATGCCAAGCTGGGTGGATATTATAGAAGACAGACTCTCATGTAGATAAAGTTAATTTTGCCCACGCAAATGTCTCTGTCTGTCAGTCCCATAATCTACCTTTCTGCAGGGAGGTCTCAGGAGATCTGACCCATTGCTCACTGCTTCCATATCTTTGCATGACTTCCCCATGCTCAGGGCTTCCTTTTGTTTTGCATCTTCCTCAACTGAGGTTCCAGGTATATCTCTCGCCACTTCCTTTCCTCACACTGGGCATTTTCCCTTCCTCAGAGTTCTTTCTCTCCGACTGTTACTTTGGCTGAAATTTCCTTGCTCCACCCAGCCTTGTGTCTTCTGCTTTCACCAGCCTAATTTCTGCCCACCCTTTAAGTCCAGAGTTTAAATGATCTCTCTGGGGCCACCTTCCACATCTGCCTCATCGTCGCGTCTCTTTATGTGCCCTCTCCAGTGCCCAGTTACCGCTGTCTGTATTCCAGTGATTACACTCATTATCATTGCTGCCTGTCTAGCTGGTTGAGGCGGTAATGATGAGGTTCCTCTTTAGATTCCCCATGCTGAGAACACAACATGTCACAGAGCAAGCTCCCAGAAAGCCTTTCTTGCATGTAAAAGGTGTCTGTAAATCCAGTGTCTCAGAAAATGTTAGAGATAAATTCCTCACTACTTGAAGTCTAGTTTCATGACCTGTCTGCCACCCAAAAATCCAGCTTGAGCATGCCTGTCTTCATAAATAAAAGCAAAGGCCGGGGGGCTCCTCTCCTTTCCTTTCTTTTGATTTCCTTTTTTTTTTTTTTGAATAGAATCATTCCAAACTCGGGAAATCTATGCCAGTCCTTTGCCTTTCATTCTGTGAGTTTTGCTAATGACCGTGGCTGCCTCTCCCAGTCCGAAACTCCCCTAGCTTTCAATTTTATCCTGTAGAATTGATTGCTTTGAATTTCTATTGTTAGTAATTAATTGAAAGAATAAGTCTTCATGATAGGTTAATAAATATGTTTTATTGAAGAAATCCCAGCAGGGCAAATGCAAAACTTGTGTGTTTTAAATTTTAAATGGGTACCAAAATGAAGCCTCCAGTTCCACCCAAAGTAAAGCTAGCTGAATCAGTAATGAATCCATTAATTTCTTGACATTGCTTTCCACATATCTTGTTGGGGCTCCCATAGGCATCTGCTAGTCTCACCTAAATCATGTTCTACTTCATACATCTGCAAATTATCAACTGGGGTGGAAAAATGGAGTGGCCCACAGCTCTTGTAACAGAGAGACTTGTTCATGCCCACGCCGATTCTCAGCCTTTTTTAAATATCACCGGAGTTTAAATTTAGATTCATCTCACATTTCATGAATAGGTCTTGAGCTCAGAGTGGTATGGGGTACTCATTTCTCATTAGAAACTTGCTATGAGACCCTGGGCATGTCCCTTTGCTTCTCTGGACTTGACTTAAAGGCTGGGTTGACATTCTTACTCCAAGTAACATACCAGGTGACATTTTCAAACTGACATTACTTGAAAAGAAGGCTAAGTTGGCTAGTGGGACCTGGTATGAAGACTTTGATGGAAGCCTTTTGCACTTGCTGTTCTGAAAATACCTACGTTTTCCTCCAACACACCTCAATCCCTATTTCTTGTTTCTGGCAAGCTTTATCTCAAGGAGGTCTAGAAGATGAATTCAAGCTACCTTCTACCCTCCTTTTATGTACTCAAGGATTCTCAGCTCTGTCTGCACACAGGTACTGGCTGAGTCTTCCATGTTTTGAATGGAATGGCTGGGGGACAGAGTTCTGTTTCATCTAGAACCTAGATACTTGGACCCCTGTTGGCCTGCATGTCATGGAGCAACCCCTTCCCCAACTCAGCTCCTGGGTCAGTGTAGGTGAGACCACAAAGGCTTCTGGGAATGCCCAGCCCCAAATTCAGGAGGAGATTATGAGAAAGTCTGTACATCTAACAAGGCCAGACTGGCCAGATGCTGCTGCCAGGGGGTTGTTGGGAAGAGACACTTGTCATGTTCAAATGTGGATATGATTATCAAGGAGACAAATGCTTGCCATTTCAGCAGATCTCTAAGTGTGTTGAATTTGCAGCATCTTTTCAATGATGACCCATCTTTGCCCTTTCCCTTATGCCTTCACGGAACGTCCTTATCCGTCTCCACAGTGACCAAACTGCTCCACAGTGACCAAACTGCTCCGCCGCGGAAGCATCCTTCAAAAGCCTTGGCACCGTTTTCTTCCTCGACATAACTTCTGAGTATTTCTGAAAGGAGTCTCCTTGTCTCCTCTCCTGTGCCATGTGGGCTGCTTGTCCAGATGTTAATGTTGAAGTTTAATGCAATGCTGACTGCCAAGCCCTTAACTCTATAATTGCGCTTATTTCTAAAACATAAACATTTATTATTATTATTATTAGCTTTTTCTCAGAAAGCTGAAGTTTAGTTTTTTTTTCCCTGTGAATAGGCCACTCTTCTCCTTCCTGGACTAGAACGGCCTTTTAAAGCCCTTGTGGGCTATTAAAATAACAATATCAAATTATGCAAATGTGCTAATTGCTTTATTGAAATTAATACCCTTCTTTCGCAAGTTAAACCTTGCAAAATGGCCAGTTTTATTAAAAATTATGGAAGTATGCTGGCTATTTAGAAGCTCTTGTAATTGGGTGAACTCAGCAATTGGGAAATGTCAATTAATAGGAGATTGTTAAATAATATTGTTTAAACAATCAGTTTTCTCGTGTCGTTTGGAGAATGGTCTTAGTTAGGCCATAATGACTGTCTAAGGCCTGCGGGGAGGATTATGAGGACGTGGTGTCATCCTGTTTTTGAATCTGCTGGTTTTTCTCTTTGCTTTGTCAAAGCTAGGTGTTGTTTAGTTATCGAAATTTAGATGCAGGAGTTTCTAGGAAATTACACTGAGAATTTTTTCCCTCTGCGAAGGTCATTTTCTGGCTGACAGTAAACAGCCACATGCTATGTTTTCATGTCAGTGTGCTGTGAGTGCTCGTTGAAATACTTGGGGACATTTCATTCCTTTCTTCTTGAGATAGTTTTCCTTTTTCTTCAGAAATTATATTAATTGGTAACACAAAGTACCTGCAATAAAATACCCCCCCCCCCCAAAATGTTTTCAGCAATGATTTTGCGAGAAGCTCTCTGCTCTTGATAGAGGTTGAGTTGCGTTATCACAAGATGATCATGAATATTCTTACTGCGGGGTTAATTTCTTAGCCCCTCTACCGGAAGAAATGACCCTGGCTATGACACAGCCTTAAAATCCATCATCTTCTCAGTAGCCTTCAAGTGGAGCCACTGGTAACTTTTCCGACTGTGTCAATGTTCTCACTGGAGCACACGACAGAAACCTATTTATGAAAATATCTTGTGGTTTCCAAATAGTTGTAGGCAAGGGAATTTTTGGTCACTTACGCAATTTACAGAATTGAGGTCAGCCGAGGATGTTGAGAGCATGCCGACCCAGGCAGGGAAGACAAAAGGTTTGAGCAATACCCCAGATCTCTAAGCTCATTTCGAATCACATCGTGTTTGTAAGCCATTGGTTTTGAAGAGCAGAAGAGAACCTCCCATTTCAGAGTTGTTTTTTGTTGTTGTTTTTTTCTGTAAATACCTGTTCTCAGGGTCATCCAACACTGGAAAGTAATTATTGGAGGTGGTAGATCATGTATAATTTCTTGGGCTTCGTGATGATTAGATGAGAAAGCATTCCTTTATTATCTCAGGTGACACAGTTTTCCACTCCTCCTCCCAGCCCACTCCTCACCCACCCCGCTGCCCAACCATTAGAGTTTAATCTCTTTTCAGTTTTCTTTGTTCTCACTAAAAATGTTTCCAGTTTGTTCCATGGACTTAGATGACTAATACTCAAAAGTATTTAGTTTTCAATCTAATCATTTGTGCACAAAAGCTAACTTTTTTTTTTCTGCAACTAAAAATTAGCTAAATAAACTCTTATCTTTATAAGATGGAATTCGTATCCAGCCCCCCATGAGGAATTTACCAAATTGATGTACGTAGCCTCTCCTCTGCTAAGTTTGTGCAAGATCAATTGTGCGATAATAAACCTACCGATATATTTAGATTCCTAACAGTTTCAACTTAATATTTCTCACAGTAAAATTATCAGCTCAGTTCTGAGACACTTTGACTATTGACATACCATCTGGTCACCACCTACTTGCATTTTGATTTCTGTCTGAATGCAAAGGTTCTTTGGACAGGAGCACATCCTGAGTTTCCATTCACAGATAGTTTCAACCTGAAGATGCAATTTAGCTTTCACTTTTGACGTCAAAACCCTGATAAAACCCCATACCAATGGACTAAAAGAGGTTTTTACTCTCTGAACACTGTTTTTTGCTGGTTCTGAGAGAGCTCCATTTTTAGCTCTACTGATAAGAGTTTTGCGCAAGATGGAAGATGTCTGCCTCTGTTACAGAGTTTGATATGGGGAGCTGGAATTTGCCGGCTCCTGCTGAGTGAGAATTTTCTGTGTGCTGAGAACATCTTTTTTCAGGTGCATGACCATTTACCCATTTTTTTGAGATCTAAACCAGGTTATTCGTTGATCTTTATCTTATGCCGCACTTCCTTGTGGTTAAATCAGGTCAGAAGAGGGTAAATTTCCACCCTCCGCCCCTTCATGAAGAAAGTTACCCTGTGGGTAGCTTCATTATCTTTACAACAAAAGCATTTTTTAAAAATTTAATCTATCTTGTCATTTAAAAATGTATGATTTTGCTTCTGCTTTCCTAGAATGTGTGTGGTTATCATTGAATCTCTTCTCATGGACACTGGGTGGTCGCTAAAGCATCAATTTTTCAGAGCTCTTTGGAGATATTTAAGGCTATTTGCTTGTCTTCAGAATGGTCCCAAACTACTGCATCTGCTGAGTTTTTATGTCTGTATTTCTACTGTTGAGCTTTCTCATTTGTTGCTTTCATGCTGTTACCTTGTCACTACGCCTGGTGAATAGAAGGTCCTCATTAAATATTTGTTAATTGAATAAATGATTGTCACTTTCCACTTCTGCTGGAGCTTAAATAGTGATGGCCTTTCCTCTGCTCTTTCAAATTGCCTCCTACATTTGTTCAGGTTTTGAGCTCTGAGAGCTATCCATGATAAAATTACGAGCAAACTGGGATTAAACAGCGTATGAGTGAGGCCTTTACTCATCTGAGGAATAAAAAGCCTTTCAGGGCTTGGATTTTGTGACATCTATTTTGGCTGCTCAAAGATCGCTTTTCAGCTTGCCTCTCGCTTTGAAGCTGAGCTCTGCATTCCCCCAAATGGCGAGATAGTTGAATTCCAGATAGGTGGCATATTTTCGTGTTGGTTTTCCTTCAGATGGCCATTACCGGCACCTTAGGGAAAGTGCCAGAAGCAGGATATATAAAAATCACTCGGCCATTGCGGTGTTTGTGCTTATTTTAATTAGATTTCTTTGAGATAATTTTTTTTAAAGCTGTCCATGGAGAAATGTGTCCCCGGTGAATATAATGTCCATTATGTAAAACTCAAGTGCATCTGAGGGTTTGGAAAGTGTAACATTTACAGTGAGGGCCCTGTTTAGTCAATGTGATGACATTTAGGATCAATTATGGGGGGCCGGGGTGGGGGGAGAACTGAAAGCATTAGTGTTTCCAAGCGAACTCCAAAGACCAGAAGAAAAGTCTGGTTTTTTTTTTTTTCTGACTGCCAAACACTTGTCAGTTTGCTTTTCTTTTTTTCTTTCTTTCTTTCTGAATTTCAGTTGGAGTTTTTCGAATGTGGTCAGATCCCCTTCTGCAGTCTTTTTTGTTGTGTTCTGGCCAGAAGTGTTGGGAGGGCCAGAAAATGTCTCATTAGTGACATGTAGTGATACTTTCACTTTATTGTACACAGACAAATTTTTGACAGAGATAGATGACATGGTTCGCATTTCCAAGAAAATGTTATTCCGTCATTGAATGGAGAAGCTCTGAACCAATCTTTCCGATTTACCAACAGACTGTAGACGTGCCAAATATGACAAACCGTTGCTGAAATGCAGAGGCTTGACATGGAAGATGCTGCCTTGTTGATTTGGGGGATATATAAGGTGACAGGTAGCTGAGCAGCTTTGCAGTGTCCTGTTTCCCCTTTTCATTAAGGGGCGCTGCCTTGGGTACACGGCCAAGAGCAAAAAGTCTCCGTTCCTTGGAAGGGTGTGACACCGGTGTGATCACCTTCCCATTCAAAAAGATTTTTCTGGAGCCGCAAAAAGAATTTGCTCCGTTTTCTTGAAGCCCAGCATCTCCTCAACTTGATTCAGCAGGTTGGCTTCTGAGGTCAGAGCCCAAAATGGTGGGTGCTCGTTGGCGAGCCCCCACATACCCTCGGCCACAGTCCTGTTTCCCTACCTCTTACCAATCAACTTCCATCTCTGCTGTGAGGAGACTGACAGGAAGACAAGATTGAGACTAGCCTGTCCATGGCTTCTTTCCTCTTGGCCACATAGTAAGGGGCCAACCAGGAATCCTCTCGGAATTCTGAGGCCCTAGCGTGAGTCGGTGGGATAGAAAGATGTGAGCACAGACAGGGCCTCTGCCAGGTAAATGAGGTCTTCAAAAAAAGACTCAAAGAAACATAAGCAGAGTTCTGACCCTTTGACCTCAACCATCCCTGAAGCCTGCCCTTTTTCTAAACGTGCCAATAGCACACTAATTGTGATACAGTTAATATTCAAGGTTATTGAGTTGGCTTTTCTAGTGCTTGTGATCTGAAGGCACTAACAGGAAAATGACTCCCTCAGTCATTTATGGGGGAGTCACCTGGTACTACTGTAGAAATGCAAGCCATCCAAAGGTAGGCTACGATCAAGCAACTAAATGTAGTTAGTTCTCGCAGTGTCTGTGGTCAATTCTGTCCGATAAATGCTTAACAACAGGCTCTGGGGGCCACGACTGGGACTGGTGGGTAGCATCTGACAATTTGATTGCCATGGTGTAAATATTCCCACCATGGCCAGTTCTAAGCCACTCGTATGGCTGCAGATGTGGACTTATGAAGTGATACGGGCAGCTGCTTCCCAGGAGCTCGGAACAATTGGCATGAGAACCGAGTACCTCTGTCGCAAAGCTGCTGTTTCATGTACAAGAAAACTGCAATCTGAAGGAAAGAGAGTTTTTCTAAAATCATACAAGTAGAGGAAAGGCTGGAGCCAGAATGCCAGCCCCTGACTTCTGACATCTAGTTTTTAATAAGCTGCTGATCGGGTTTCTATCTGTTGATGCATATAGTTCTTACAGGCACATTTAAGCAGGGGGCCTATATTGACTTTTCAGCCTTTGCTTCTCGAACAGTTAACAGGAATCGCCGTGTGTGACAGGGAGGTGGTGGCACATCCTGATTCTGTGTGTACCAGCTCTTCTGCCTGCATGATGTCTGTCGAGCCTGCAGGGAGGGAATCAATCCTCTCTCCATTTTATATGAGGAAACTCACATCCAGAGAAGCTGAAACTTACCCAGGTCACATCTTCTGCATAGTAAGGGACTAAGTGAGAACTTGACCTTGGGTTTTCGGACTTCACACAGAACTTAAGACAGCCCGCCAAATCAGTGCCTTGCTCTGGAGATAAATTCAACTGTGTGTGAAACTTAGGGGATTTTCTGTAACTAAGGAAATAGGTTGGGGAGGGGGGAGCACATTACAAGACCAAACAAAAATGTTGATGGAAACATGCATTTGCTGAACAAGGTGTGAGCGGTATTCATGGCTCTTTAGACGTCACAGTTCTTATTTTGCCTGTCCCCTAATTCATCATGTGATCTTTGAGAGATGGTGAAGCTAACTTGGCAGGGGACAAGCACACAGGCTCATGACTTTTATAAAATGGTGTGAGAAACACTCCACTGCTTCAAATCAGTAGTTAAAATGTGAAAAGCAACAAGCGGATGTCATGTTCTAAGTCAATATCAATTATAATAGTTACCCCAAACTAGGCTGCTTAAAGAAAAAGCTGGTCTGTGTCACCCATCTTATGCCAAACAGATAGATACCACTGGTAAGATGTTTCGTTTTTCAGTGTGTTCTGTCTGCATTACTTGGAGTGACTCTGCAACTTGCAATAATGAGGTCTGAATTATTTAAGTGGGATGATTAGCATAATCCTTACTGCACCCTGAAGAATAAGGGGGCAATTAAACACTGAGCTCGACCTACTGCCCTCTTTTGTAGGGCAGAGAGGAACCACACCACAGAGGTGATTGCAAAAATCAATTCTGTTCCGTCTCCCTTTTCCCTCCCTCCTTCCCTCCCTCCAACTCTTTCTCCATGCAGCACACACCCAGTTTTCATCCTTCTGCACTGGAGATAAACTGACTCACTTTGTTACTAAGCTGCATCGGGCTAACTCAGTGAAAAGGAAAAAGCCAGGCAATTACGGGCTCCACGAATCCACACATCAGGATGCTTAGTGTGGTATGGACAAACCAGCCAGGCACGTCCACCCACTATGTAGCTGGCAGCTTTTGGAGTCCTGTAGAGACAACACACGTCTGTAAAGAAAAAAAATAATAATAATAGAGACATCAGTCACTTTGAAGTTCCATTGCAACCGCACTATAGTATGTCAGGCAATCACATCTGACATGCCTGGAAACTGTGGTCCATTTTGCTATAATATTTATAATAATAGCACCTCTCCCACTGAGTCCCATGTTGGATTGAAAATTTGCAGACGAACAAAACTACATAGGGAAACTTAAGGTAATACCAGCAGTTCAAAAGAAGTAGGACCCTTCTTGGTTCAAGCTCACCAAAATGTCAAGCTCCTTTTGCTTAGAAAATCAGTCTAGCTCTGTGTCCATGTGGAAATGTATCAGTCTGTGCTAAATGAATGTAAGCTGGTAGCAAATACCTTTTATAACAAGAGATACTTAGGTCTCTTAACAAGAGAGTTGGGGTTGATCTGAGAGCCGTGGACCAAGGAAGCTCCTATCAAGTGATCTGTTACTCACAGAGCCCCTAAGTGCCTTGCAGTGGGAAAATCTGGGCGGCACTCGTGGCTTGTCAGTCTAATGGGGAAGGGTCTTATTCTGAGGGTCAGAATAAGAGAGGAGCATGGTCTGGCTGGTGCTTTTCTGAGATCACTGTAAAGGAATGATTGTAGAGTCCTAGATCATCAATAGGGAGACAAGTTACAGGATTGCTGATAGAAAGAAGAAATATGATGGCAGCTGTGATCCTAGTGCTGGTAGAAGGGAGAATGATTCAATATTCAGAACAGATGCAGGAGACACTTGGAGGGGAGAGCTACTAGATTTTAGGATGAATGCAGGTAGGGGTAGTGGAAAGAGAAATATGAGGGATGACGCAGTCTTCCTGGAGTAGTAAGGTGGTGTCAGGATTGAGAAAATGAGGAGGAGGATCCTGGAGGGGAAGAATGGGATTTGGGGTTTTTTTTCATGGGGACCGAGTTGAGGGAAGTCATCGTTTTGTTTGCTTTTTTGACATGACTTTTAGACATCTAATAAAGAGAACCAATTGGATCTATGAGTCGTAACACCCTGTAATATTGTGATTTAAATAAATATATGCACTCGGTCTTTCAGGTGACTAAAATATATTTCTCAGATATATTTGGTCTCCATCCAAAGTTCCTGGCTCACAGTTTCCAAAATCCTTGGAATTACTCAAGTGTTGAGAGTGATATAAAAAGTGTCTTTTGTTATGTGAATGAGGCGACTTTGGAAGCACTTAGAGATGAAGGCTGGTTGCCCGGAGAACCAAAAAAAAAAATGAAAAAAATATGTAGGGGGGAAGGAAAAGGGAAGATGATGAAGTTTCACAGCTTCAGTGAGTGTTACCAGAGAAAACTTTATTTCTCTTTCTAACCAAACACTAAAAAGAAGTTGAATGCAGAAGCTTATCTGCCTAGAGTCCATGATCATCTAGGGGTCAAAAATACAGCATGAGCACAAATACCTATTTTGTCAAATGAGTTTCCAAATTCTCATTTGGGGGGAGGGAGAGCGGTGTTAAAGTTCTCAGTAAAAGATGCCATCTACCCAGAGAAATTGTCAAGCCTATTATGAGAACTTAAATTCTGCTGTAATAAAAGTGCTGGTTAGAGGCCAGTCCCTTAGAACCTCCACAGGGAAGGAATCTCTGTAATGTATGCCAGTCAGGGGAGGTCGCCCCATGTGAACGTGAGGAGTCTTGTTGAAATTGGAAGGTCTTTGGAGCCCAAAGAAGTGCCAGAAGTAAATAGGAGGAGTTGCGGGGGCTAGAGGCAGCATCAGTACAGAACTCCCAGGGGGAGGCCGGCCTGCCTGCCCCAGCTGGCCAGGCCAGCCCAGCCACCTGCTCAGAAGCAGGGGTCTCCCCACTGAATGATAATGGAAATGAAGCCAGGTTTATGAGATTTGCCCCAGGCCAGAGTAGCAGTCCCTGGCACACCTGGGATTAAGATTCAGCTCTTTCTGCCTTCCAGAAAGACAACTACCTCTCGGGCTCATGTCCTGTTTTTAAGTTCATTAGTTCACCTCTGGGTACTGAGGCTCTTTCAAGAGCCAGTACGTCAAAATGTTTTAAATGGCCGAGTCTAAAGTGATCATCCACTCATTGCCCGACTTATCCTCTGAGCCCCTGCGTGGGCTCTGTGGTTCAGACAGAGCCAGGCAGCAAACCAACATGTTTCCCTGGGAGGTGGCAGGCATCTCGCCTCTGATCAGAACATGCCTGTCACACAGCGCCGGCGGCTACGGAGCGGTGCCCCGGCCTGGGAGGCCAAAATCTGTCTTCTGGCAGAGGCTTAACTGTTTGGCTGCTGCTTCCAAAGGTCCACAGTGGTACCTCGCAGGAAGAGAGACCCCAGCTGGGAAGCTGCCAGTTACCAACAATCTTCTCCTTCATTTCAGCTCAACAAGTATTTAATGTGTTCCTGCCGAGGGTCCAGTGCTCTGGGGTATGCAGCCCTTTGGGGGTCTCCAGTCATGCTGGGGAGTCCAGACACGAGCAGGAGGCGGCCAGATGACACATGGAAGCTCCATAATTAAGAGCTCAGTAGTCATGGCTGCAGGAATTCGGGATTGTTCGGGGCTCTTGATGGACTTGTGCTTTTTTGCTCCAGCAAAAGAAAGTACCACTGGCAGCATTTCAGAAGAGCAAAATGAAACCGTTCCTGTCCCATTCGGCATCTTTATCCCTGCAGGATACTAGCAAAAAATAAGCCAGAATGAGATCTCCGAGGAAGGGTGAACTCCTAAGAGTGAGGAGGGCCGCCTCCCACCCCAGAGATGCTTCCCCAGGCAGGCAGGCTCACCGGGCAGCAGGCGCGCCCTCTCTCTCAGATCAGTGGGAAGCCTAGTGTGTTCTCTGCAGTTATGGGTGCTACTGTGAATCAGCCCTTCCATTGGATACTCCTGTCTCCAGTGCTTCCTCCTCCTCACTCTGTTACTCTTAGAATTTTGTGCTTTATTTTTTTCAGCCTTTGCTAAGTACTCATGGAGTCCTGGGGACCCCAGTGAGTGCTTGGGAGGGCATCTGATTCCTAATCAGAAGACAGATTGCTGTGCTTGATGGCTTAACGTGGGACAACCCAATAGCATGGTGGACGTCTGCGCCACGTGGAATGCTCATTTCGATCTACGAGAAAGTGACCTTGGGGATTATAGGAACACAAAAGTAAGATGATGGGCCTGGGTTTCCTTCGTGACTGACCTGCTTTTTCCCACTTGGAAACCTCTCCATATCCAGAAGAGTGACTTCTCACACAAGGTGGTTGGCTTTCAGACGACTTCCCGCAATACTAAGTACTTATCAGTAAAATAACTTACTGGATGTGTCTCCCCTGGTAGGCCTGCCATTCCCTTGAAGGTTCTGACAGAATGTGCTGTCACTGTCACTGTCCCCCAGATATCTTGACTAGATTTGGCATGAAGTTCTAGGTAAACATCTATGAGAAGGATTGGGTCCACATGGTAGGGTTGACTTAGCTTGAAGACTGCTGGTTGGGTGGCTTTAACTGCTGGTATTTATTCTCACTGTTTTGGAGGTTGGAAGTTCAAGATGCTCAGGGTTCAGGGTTGGTCACTCTTGAGGCCTAGCTCCTTAGCTTGTAGGTGGTCACTGTGTCCCCACGGGGCCTTTTCCACTGTGTGCACATCCCGTGTGTGTGTGTGTGTGTAAGTGTGTGAATATCCTATTCCAAAAACACCCCTGTAAGGTTGGATTAGGACCCACCCTATTATAAGCCTTTTAAGCATCCCCTTTAAAGGCCCTAATTTCAAGGACAGTCATATTCTATAAGAATGTAGGGTCAAGGCTTCACCTCAGGAGTGTTGGGGGATATACATCACATGACAAGCACGGATGCTAAAACAGAATGAGGCATATCCCAGAAACCTGATTTATATTAAAGAAGAGAAAATTCAGAGTAGAGTACGTAAATATTACCTTCAAATGAGTTAGTTATTTTTCTGTTTCTTTGAGAGGGAAAAGATAAGGTGGCATGGAGCCAGCCATCCTGGAATGGTGTTCCAGCTGGGGCTAAGTCAGACATTAGCTCTGTTACTTGGCACTAGTCTTTCCATGTCTATACCTCCGTTCTTTGATCTACACAATGAAGAGCTTGGGATCTTTGAGTCACCGTGATTCCACGAAAAGCAAACTAGAATGGAAATTCTTACTCTCCCTGTGCCCAGGAGCAGCATCATTGAGTAATACTTTCTCTCAAAGACTTGGGCAGAAAAAGCAGACACACAAAGCATAACCTGTTTTTCTTTTCCTTCATGGCATTCCAGTTACCTGCAAGTTAGAGTCCTAGGGAAGCAAAAGTGTCTCTCCTGGGATGCTTCCAAAATGGCGACATGAAATCAACTTCCAAAAGAAGAGGAAGCTAGCAAATGCTGATCCCTCTGTTGATTGGAAACAGTGTTTTGCTATTTTCCATCTGTCTCTCCTCTCTTGGTAATGGTTGATTTTGGGACATATGGATGTCAAGGTACAGGAAAGACTTCCACAATGCTGTAGTCAGACCCTAAATGCAGAATAAATAACTGATGAAATCCCTAGAGGACCCCTCCAGTATATTCGCTGATCTGCCTTTCAAGGATCTAGTCACACTTTATCTTGTTGTCTGGAAAGAGGTGTTCCTCTGTATATGAACTTGCTAAGATGCTACTAGAACAAAATCTCTAGGGTGCTTATTACATAGTCCAGGGGATCTGGACATGTTTTCTTTAGCATGGCATTCCGGTCTAGAAGTCTGCCAACTTGACTTACCACATTCCAATAGCAGGCTGGCAGCTGCCTTTACTGGAATTTGCATATGCTCTTCCCATTTTCATTTACCACCCCTTTGCCCAAGATATCTCCTTTCTGAATCAACAGTGATTTTCCAAATCTATATCTGTGTCTCGCTGTCTCTTCATTTACTCAGACACATCAGGTTACAAAAACAAGGAGGCAGAAGCTGGCTGTATCATTTTGATCTCTCCAGTGTAGAGACATATGCATTTTTAAAGAAGCCAGGATCTTCTGAAACACACTGGAGAAACTTACAGAAACTTGTACATGGATACCTGATAAAATACTTCTCCAGTCATCTCCTGGGTTGTACAGCCAATTGACATTTTGTTGACTCTACTTCTCTTCAATCTCCTGTTCTATATAACTTCAATTCTCCTTCTGCTAGGATTTCCCATTTCTATTCCCAGTGGCTTTATATTTTGACTCGGCCAGTCTTTGAGAAACAATGTCATGAATCTCTTTTATTTCTCTGTTATCCCAGGTCCCACTTGATCCCTGTCTTACCTGTGCAAACACAAGTGGAATACTGTCAAGATAAGAACTACCCTTTAGCCTCAGCCTAGGAGCTCATGAAAGCTACTTAATGGAGCTCAAACAGAAGTTGACTCTGTGCTTTGCTCTACAAGATTAAGGATCAGACCAATCATGACTTTTTTTTAAAAAAAAGCATCCCTGTCCTGTTTTTAGTTTCCTTGCAGTTATCCCTATATTCACCCCTCCCCCTCCCACCTCTTTGACCTCATTACCCCCATCGTCCCATCAAGCACAGAATCCAGTCACACCTGCCTTCCTCAGACCCTACAGGCATGCCAAGCTCCTTCCCATCCAAAATTCTTGGCACCTCTTTCCTCTTTCTGGCTCACCCCTTCTCTATAGCTGCATTATGTCAATCTTAGAGGCTCAATATGAGCTCAAAGTTTATCTCCTTGAAGAAATCTTCCCACACCACCCTCGTTGTAGCAATTTCATCATTTCCACCCAGCCATTCTCTTTTCTCTATTGTGATCATCTGCTGTCTGCTTTTTAAACCTTTTTACTACCAAAAGTAAGCTCCAGGAGGGTTGGGGACTTTGTATGTGTCCCTTGCTTTCTCCAGCATCTTTACTTGTGGTTGTCACAGAAGACGTAGTCAACAAATCTTTGAATGCATAGACTGTGGGAAGAAAACAAAATTATTTCCCAAAGAGAATTGGTGGAGAAGTGGACTGTAGTGCTCTGAATTGTTCATCTGGAGTTTCCAGTCTGGGGCCCGTGTTGGAGTCCCCTCTACACGTTTGGTTCTCAGGACACGCTCCATCCGAACAGAGCTGCCTGTCTCATTTCTGAATGCTACTCTTGCCTCCAAGTCAATATATCACAAATGTTCTCCTTTCTTCTGCCTCAGCACCTGTGTCTGTCCCATCTACTTCATCTGTATTAACCGCCTCTCTTTGCTTCTATCAAAATGGAAAAAAATCCAGACTCACTGAGTCTTCACTGTCTTTATTCCGTCATTCTGAATATACCCAAAGGGAGCTCTGTGACTTGATCTAAAGGTGCACAGTCGTGATTAACATTCAGCACCTGTTGTTACTCCTAGAAGCTGTGCTAATGTGTAAACAAATAGGACCCTGAGTCCCCATGGAACAAAGAGTCCGCCTGATCCATTTTGTTGGCTAAAAGAATAGTGAATGAGCATCCCTCCCGGGGTGCAGGCCCTTGTCACACCAAACACCTCTTTTTTCTTCAGCAACTATCCTCTCAAATATAATCAAATGAATTACCCTAGGCAGCGATGAATCATTCAACCTCCTGTTGAGGAATCCACTTTAAGTCCTTCTAGAGTCTACAGAGTTCTTAGACTGCACTTTTGAAACTTTTTTATTATCTAACCATCATTCCAATTTATTCCCACGTTTCTCCACTAATTCCCTCGCTTCCTGCCAACTCATTTGCTTCTCTCTCCCTGTAACCTTCATTTTCATTCTCTGAGTAGCTAGCTTAGAATTTAGATTTTGGATGGAAACTTTAATGTTACTTAGGCCAGCCCTTTCCTATTATCAAAAAGAAAGCAAGATCATAGCTTGAAGTCCAAAAGCTAGTCCTCTCGATATTACAATCTGATTTTACCCAGTGTGTTCTCCCTTGTGATGGCTGGGAGTGTATGTCATTGGCTAATAGCTTATGAACTATTACCTGAGTCCACCAGTCAGGTAAAGTACTAGGTGGGAGTTTTTCTTGAGTAAACTGGGGAAGAAGTTCATGATAAACATAGGGTAGGACTGGAGAGAATCTTCTTGGGTGATCTGGGGAAGAAGGGCCTGGTAAGCATGGAGACAGCTGGAGGGAATGTTCTTGAATAATCTGGGAAGAAGTGCATGGTAAGCATGGGGAATGCTGGAAGGAATGTTCTTGAATGATCTGGGGAAGAAGGGCATGGTAAGCATGGGGAAGGCTGGAGGGAATGTTCTTGAATAATCTGGGAAGAGCATGGTAAGCATGGGGAAGGCTGGAAGGAATGTTCTTGAATGATCTGGGGAAGAAGGGCATGGTAAGCATGGGGAAGGCTGGAGGGAATGTTCTTGAGTGATCTGGGGAAGAAGGGCATGATTAGCATGGGGAAGGGCTGGAGGGAATGTTCTTGAGTGATCTGGGGAAGAAGGGCATGATTAGCATGGGGATGGGCTGGAGGGAATGTTCTTGAGTGATCTGGGGAAGAAGGGCATGGTTAGCATGGGGAAGGGCTGGAGGGAATCTTCTTGGGTGCTCTGGGGAAGAAGGGCATGGTTAGAATGGGGAAGGGCTGGAGGGAATCTTCTTGGGTGATCTGGGGAAGAAGGGCCTGGTAAGGATGGGGAAGGCCTGAAGGGACTCATGTTTGAATATCTGCTCTATTATCTACATTTACTATAGGTGATTAGAATATAATAGCTGCCCATTCTGATGCACCAATTCCTTGAACTCATCTCAGTTCTTCAGAAACAGCCAACATGCAAACATGGGTATTTTTCAACATCTAGCAGAAGGCCTGGGGTTATACTAACTGGGAGATCGTTGAGGCCAGAGTGCAAAAGTCCAATAATTGTTGACTA
>RJWH01008248.1:22096-32400 GCA_004363575.1 Solenodon paradoxus
AAAAAAAAAAAAAAAAAAAAAAAAAAAAAAAACATTAAAATAATAAGTAAAAGAAAGCAGGTTTTTCTTTTTCCTCTGTGTTTGAAAACTTTCCCATTAAGAGAGCATAATACACCACTGCAAACATGGATCAGCCTCATTAAGAAGAAAGAAAATGGTTTGAAATAAACCTCAAAGAGAAAGAAAAAAATAAAAGCTGTCATTTTCTTTAAGGACAGTATTATGTCCTTATTGACAAGACAAAAGAGTAATAAAGTTAAATTAGGGCAACTATAAGCTTAACAGTTTGGTTGGAGGGACCAGAACAACCTTTGCTATTTAAAAAAATGAAGAAAAAAGAAAAAGTCGATCTTTTAATTAGCCTCTGCTGAAGGAAGGGCACCTAACCTTGACCCTCACTGAGAGTATTCTGGAGTCCGTTCCAGGGGTAGAATTCTTACCTCACTGATACCATCCAGGAATTTAAAAACTGCTAGGTAGCGTGACCGATCATCATTATGTTGGAGCATCTGATTTTATCATTGGAGGAACCCATCTCTAAAGCAGTTATTTGTCCACACACGGTCAGCTTTTGAAGTTCATGTTTACATTCTAGCAATTGGCAGAAACAAAGTTTTCTTCTCCAGAGAGGGACTGTCTTTTGTCTTGTTTGAAAGCATCATGCTACTATAGAAGAAAGGAAGCTGCATCCCAGTTTCTAGCTGCTGAGGACCAACCGTAGCCACCAGGCGCCTGAAAGTCTAGACTGACTGGAAACTACTGACTAGATAAAAAGGGACCCCTTTCTGAGGATGAAACACTATGTGCATCTTCAATTATGTAAATCCTGTGTGTCATCCAGGGGAGGAATTCACAAATGAATAACTGAATTCTGTTTGTAATTCCCATTCTGATTCACACCTTTCCCTCTCCCTCACCGATAACAGTGCATCCCAAAAGCATTTCGCGGCTCAGATTCTATATCTGGCCCGCGCGTAATAAAGTTCACTTCACTACTTCTCAAAGAGCACCGTTTGGATTTTGTCGGTTGCGAGAGAGCTGTAACCGCTCTGTGGTGGTGATTTGAAAACCAATGCAGAAGGAGATTCAGGGATTCATTTCTCCTGGACTGAGGGCCCACTATTCTCCTTCCTCTCTGGACTAGGCATCAAGCAGTAGAAGAAGTGGCGTCTGGCGTTCCCTAGCCTTCTTACCTCCATACCTTGATCAGGTTAACACCTGCTGCCCGCATTCTCCCCTTCTTCCCCACATTATCCCCTTGTTAGAAGCAGGGCTCCCTGGTTCCTGATGTGAAAAGAATACAGCCAGAAGCCCCTGCTAGCCACGACTGAGTTATGGGACTCTCCAGGGCTGCAGTGAGCGAGGCGAGATCCCTTGGAAGTGATAAGCTCTCTCTCGTGATATATTGCAAGAGTTCAGAAAAAGGAAAAATGCAGTCATTTCTTAAGTACTTTGGGCCATTTTCCTCTCTTGCTTCCCTCCCAGAGATGTCTGGACACGTTTTTATTTGGAAAGGTACATTGTGACATTTCCTATCATTCCCTCGTCCTGTTAATAGCTCTGCCTGCCCCAGGTGCTCATTTTCAAGATGCCCTTAGAGAAGGGGGACTCGGGTCAGCCACTGTGAAACCGACAGCTTGGGGGAAATGGCAGATTTTAATTGATGTATTGTGGGCACTCTGCTTCCTCTAGCTCTCTCTTTAAAAGAGGTGATGGGTTTAGTATCCTCCCAGGACCTGTGGATTTTAATGTATCAATTTTTCCCCCTTGTATGGGAACGTGTATGCTTGTGGCTGATGGATGGTTTTTTAGGTCCCCGTGTGTCTCCCTGTGACACTCTATACCCGGCTTCCACGTCACCCATTTCTCTGTGACTGACTTTTCCAGAGAGGAAACAGCAGACAACCCCTGTATAGATACTCAGAGAGCAGCCAGGCCAACACATGCTTCTCAAATTAGCTTCCTGCCTTTAGTCAGTTATTGCAATGAGTGGAAATTGGAGGATTGTCATCTGAAAATAAGCCGGATGGCAACCAGCTGTTCCTGAGGGAAGTAAGAGTCCCCAGCCATCAGCCCCCTGGGCAGGAGTCACCCCATATCATTCTGATTTGTTGATTTTTTGCTGACATCGAAATAGTCTCCCAAGAAGGTCAGAGAAGACCAGCTCTGTCATTACTCTGCCCATTCAAGCCACTGCCTCAGCTTAGCTTCTTGGAGCCCCATCTTAAACCTGAGTCGCCCTCCCAGTCAGAAGCACAGGGTGATTGCCTGCTGTGCTGTTTTCCCGCGGCTTTCTGAGGACCTGAACTAATTCCACAAAACGAAGCTTTGTGGAGATACAAGTCACATGCTAAAACATGCCTCCATTGTAAGTGTACAGTTCTCTGATTTTTTTAATCCAATTCATGGGGTTGTGTAACCATCAATACGCTGAACTTTTATGTTACCATGGCCGAAATTTCCTGACTGCCCGCTGACTGTGACGCTCCACTCCCACTGCCAGCCGTAAGCCACCACCGATCTCGTTTTGTTCTCTCTAAACATGCCTGTTCTGAGCATTCCTCACCAATGGAATTCATGTAGTTCGCTCGTCTCCAGTATTAGTCGTCGATTCTCTTTTATGTGCTGAAGACTCTTCCCTCACCAAGAAGACAACACGTTTTCTTTCAATCCAGATCCAAATTATAGACATTTGTATTTTATTTTTCCAGTTCGGGGCTGTTATACTCTTACAAACATTCACATAGATTTCTTTGCATGGCCATAGGTTTTCTAAATAAAACCTCTTAACTGCTACTTATCTGAAACTCATATGACCTTTGAGGATGCAAGAGATGAATGACTGAGTGAGACACCCATAGTTTCTTGAAGGCAGTAGATTGGAAAGGTATGATCTATACTCATGTCTAAATTATGCAGAAACCAACTGCAAATGTAATGTCATCTTTGATTATTTAAAGACATGTGCTTTCACATTTTCCAGATAGTAATATACATGTATGAATGTATGTATCATGCATATATATATTATGTATATTATGTATGATATGTATATATATATGCATCATGCCTATATATAATTATGTATATGTAGATTATTTGTATATATAGATTATGTACTTAATATTTATTCCCGTATGTATCTACAGATATGTATGTATGTCCTGTATATCCTATATGGGAAACATACCCTATGTTTCCTCTATTCTTAATAGTCTTCCTCCTCTAGAATATATTCCAGAAGAAGGCAGAGTATTCACATGGTCATTCACACATCCTATGAAGTTTTATTGACCCTGACAATGTTCCCAGTAGACTGCAAGGCTTGGTGGCTTTAGAGGAGCAAAGTCACTTTCCCTGAGCCTCTGGAGCTTGCAATTTTGTGGGGAAGATGAATGCTATGACTAAATGTTTGTGCCTTGCCCCTGCACCCATATGCTAAAGTCCTAATCCCAGTGTGAGGGTATTTGGAGGTGGAACCTTGGGAAAGTGTAGATGAAATCATGAAAGTGGAACCTCCATGGTTGGATTAGTGTCATCAAAGGAGCTGAAGAGACCAGAGCTCCGTTCTTGCTCCACTGCTCTCTCTCCATCCTGTGAGGGCACAGTGAGAGGATGACTGTCTGTAAGGAAGGGAGCGAGCCCTCACCAGAACCCATGCCAGCACCCCGACCTCATACTTCTAGCCTCTAGAACTGAGAGATGCATGTTCATTATCTAAGGCACTGCATCTATCACTTTTGTTACAGTAACCCAAGCTGACCAAGACATTAGGCATTGACTACATAAATCATAGCTTTGGAAAAGAAATGCACTGTGAGAAGAAGACATCTACATATGTCAGGGGCAGAAAGCAGTGGCTTTATGCTCAACTTTGCATCAAACCAAAATGGACAAAATAATCAAAGCAAACCAACCAAAAACAAAAGTCAAAATACAACCTCTCAAGTCAACACATTAGCAGTGGGCAAGAGGCTACATCCCAGTGACTTAGACTCTGGGGCTGGCAGGAGTGAAATAGACGCACTTGAAAATATAAAACCCTTCCTTCTGTGTCTTTTTAAAACACTCTGCAAATCTCCCTTGAAGATTGGCAGTTTCTCTATCAAGCCTGGGTAACCTAATATATCAGTTCTCCATTTTCCTCCCCAAGTTAGTGATAACATATCTTCCATTAACCTATGCTGAAAGAGCCATTTCTATTCTAAGAATCTATTTATGTTCCCCTATAACTTTCTTAAAGATATGCCTCTGGGCTGTAATACCTCAAGCTCATACTCAGCCGAAATGTGAATCCTCTTGCCAAATTTCAGTCACATCAATTGGGCCTTCGCTGAGTCATTTGATCATCGAGGCATGGACATGTTTTCCCTTTGGGGAAAGAAAAATACCACCCCTTTCATTCGAAGGGACTGAAAACTGAATTTGCTTTCTGGCTACATCCCAAGGATTTGGTCTTCAATGCCAACAGTGTCTGAATTGTATTTTCATGAATTAGAAAAAGAGAACTGGTCATCTTCATTCTGAATTTCCTTTAATGAATAACTATGTTTCCATTCTTCTCCATCCGGTTATAATCTTAACTGACACATCACATTTTATTTCAGTGCCTTCTCCCTGCATGGTCTCAAATCTCTGCGTAGTCTCTTCTGAAGCTTCTCCAGCTAATTCTTGTTACTTCTCAGTTGTCAGAAATCTTCAGCCAGGTGCTCATTTTTTCCTTGACGATTTTTAGGGTAGAAGTCTAGTTTTATCTTTTATAGTATCCACATTCCACCACACCTGCTCTCTGAAAATGTACCCTCCTGGATGGCTTCCTGCGGAAGAATTCGTCATTCACTGTTCTTCCCATTATCATCATGAACCAGAAGTTTTCCTGTTTTGACCCATCTTGTGTTTTGTTTTGTTTTTCCTGCATTCTCTTCACTGGGAAAGAAGAGTATATAACCTCTCCACCTCTCCACCCACACTTAGGTTAAATCATTTTCTGGTATACATTGGGAAGCCTTTGTAATTCACTGTTTCACGCAGATTAAAGGTGTCATTCTGCAGAGAAATTTCAGTCTGCAAATACTGTGTTTCATGTAAGAAAGAACAATCCACACTCTGGTATATGGGTCTTTATTTTATGGCAAATGACTCAAACACAATACTGGTTTCATTACTCGTCTGTGGGAATAATGATCTCTTTTACTGTAACAGTAGAGAAACTAAGGTAAAAGTGAAAGGAAATGTTATCTAAGACAGATGATTATACAAGACATTATGCAAAGAACTGCCAAGCATATAATGAAGTGGAAGACACAATTCCCGACTTTAAAGATCTGCACTTTAGTAGGGTATGGCCAAAAGAATGTGCAGACATGCATAATAGATGAATGTAAGAAAATCAAAGTTCAAGGGAAAACAATGTATAAAATCTGAGAAATTTTACAGATTCTGTATGTGTGTGTGTGTGTGTGTGTGTGTGTGTGTGTGTGTGTATATATATATATATGTATTGGCTTCAGTGACCGCCCCCCGCCCCGCCCCTTCCAGGTCAGCTTACAAGAGAAGAGCACAGATACATCAAGCAGTGATTTTGTGTTAACATATGACATCTTTATTTTTATTTGTATCCTAATCTCTTAGGTATATAATTGGATTAGGGAACACCCCTCCCCTTTCTGTAAGGATGAAATTTGAGAAGGAACTGGAGTTCTGGCACTGGCTTGCTCCCTAGCTATATTGCCCATTTTGCTAACATTATCATCATCAAAATCTCTCTTTTGCTTTGATCAGCATATCAGACTTTGTCAAAGTAATGGAGCTGACTTACAGTGAAAGGGATAAAGGCATGAATTACAAAATTGGTTCATTGTCTAGGGGGAAAGTTATCTGCCAACCTGGGGAACTCAATGGGATGACCCAAGTGACAAGTAGAATTAAATGACAAATGGCATGTAAAACCCCTAGCCCAGGAGCTGGCCAGCACAGAGGCTCTAGAAATATAGTTCTCCACCCTTCTGTCCCTGCCCCCGTTCCAGGATGATGTAGTGCTGTGCTTTCTTGCATTTTAGTTGGTGTCCATACGAATGTGCTTAGAGAACGCATGTGCTGATGGGGGTGGGGGGGAGGTTCGATTGCCAGAATCCAGCACTTTCTCCCTGACTCCTGAAGTCCTGAGACATTATGCTTTTTAACTATTTTTGTTGAAGGAACATTGTAGCACACCATTACATAGATTTAAGGTATGCCTTCTGACAGGAGTGTCTGCCCCGTGATTTTATAATGTGAGTGGTCTTCTGACTCCAGCACTTTCTGAAGTTGTGAGCCCGCTTCTAAAGGAGACACGTCCAGGTGCGGTGCATTTTTGGTGACCTAACATTTTCTGCTGGAATGATTGAAATGCCATAGTGGCAGTTCATCAACGATGGGCAGGCAGGACTTTGAAAACATGGTGTATTGAAGTTCTTTGACCCTCTCTATAGACCTCTGGGAGCCTTTTTGAATATTAAACTCATTAACCAGCCTAGGGCTTTTTTTTTTTTTAATAGAAGTGATGTGGGTGGTTGATTCAGCATTATGGTAGTTGCTAGTCCCCACCCTGCTCCACAAATATGTCTGAACTGGACTGGTATTTTATTTCCAGGAGGGACATGGAATTCTCCCTTTGGTGGTATCCCTCCTTAGAAGGTTCCTGAGAACTTAGTACGTAACAGTTTCTACTCTGAGGCCAGCAATTCTACCATGGGATCAGGAAGCAGACTTTGGGTAGGAGCTGGAGGGAATTGATAGGACTGGGGAGAGCTGAAAGGAGCGGGCAGGGCATTAGTGTGCAACATTAGGGGGACCTGACTTGGCTATCAGGAAAAGCTCCCCTGAAAAAGCACGCACATTACAGAAAGGAACCAGAGGAAGGGGTTCTGGAAGAAGGGAGAGAAGGAGTATGTGAACGGAGTGGTGTGATCCTGGAGCTGAGTGGGCAGTGGAGTTGGGAGTAGATAAGGATGCCACGCAGGCAAGGGCCAGATCCTACCCAGGTTCCTGGACCATTCTTAAGCCTTATGAACGCTACATACTTGGAAAGTTGGTGAAGAATGTTTGAGGAGGATTTAATCGTCAGATTTGTTGTTGAACGATCATTTTGCTACCCACATGGATAAAAGGAAGAGAGGGAGGAGCAAGAATGATACTGAGAAAACCAGTAGGAGGTTGTCACATTGTGTAGATGCCACAAGGATACCTTGGTCAGGTGTCCTTGTCCTTAGGAGGTTTGCAGCCTAGTCAAGGAGTAGACAGAACTTACACAGCGTCGTTACAGTGTCATATGTGGTGTGCCAGAGCGTTAAGGAAGATAGTGCAAGAAGGGGAAAGGTCGTTTTAGGCAGAGAAAATCTGGAAAATATCATCTACGTTGGGCAGCATCCATCAAATTGAGGGACTCAGGTTTGGTGTGGTTTCTTTGCTTGCTTGTTGTTACCTGAACTTCAGTAGCAATTGTTTCCAGAATAAGAAATTACTTTAAAAGTGACATTCCCACTGTTTTGATTCTAAACAGTGGACACACACTCACGTTTTCTGTTCAGGTTCATATTACCTTTGTTAATAAGCATTATTTTCTTTTTCTTTGGGAAAGGAGTAGAGGACATCCCCCCCTCCTTGCTCCAGGTCCTTTGTCAAACAGACAAAGAAGGGTTTAGAAACAACTCTTCTCTTCCTGTAGGACACATTGCCACTGTGTCAACAACAGGGGCACAGTCACACCCAGATGACTGTACAAGTGATGAAGGATATGATGTCTTTATCCTAAGAAATCTGGAAAGCAACGCAGTTATAAAGAGCTAGGCAAAGATTTGCTACAGCTCTTGGGGCCCCTTGTTGAAAGACTCTTAGGAGACACCATCACTTATTGTCCACACCCTCACCCAGTTCTGCGTCCATCATCATAGTCTCCCGTAATTTGCCTTCTTAGACCACTCCCAGAAAATTTGCTTCCCTCCCATATGATGCAGTTTAAGGAAGCTGAGAAAGATGAGGAAAAAGCTGGACAATTTGACATCTAAAGAGCAGTTGTTAAAAACAGACGGTTTGCTCTTCAGAAGACGTAAGATTATGCTGCAGCCGTCTCAAATATTGTGAACAACCGTCAGGAGAAGAGCACTGAGACTTATCTGGGCTCTGCGTTTCCTAATAGACCTGGGGTAAATCGATTGAAATTGCAGGGAGCTTAATTTGCACTCAGTATGGAGAGAGAATTTCTGACAACAGTATCTGAGCAAGAATGGAAGGGACTTCGTTTTCCTTGTGTGGAGAGTAATAAGGAAGAGACTGGGCATTAGTAATATTGATTGTGGAAGGTAATGATTCAGGTGTTTCTGTTTGCAATGACTCCAGTCCTCACACTGCCTCTTTGAGGTAGTGTCTGTCATCCTTCCTAGAGTGCAGGTGAGGAAACGGCATGGGATGCTTAAACCACCCACCTCAGCTCGCACAGTTAGTAGGTGGCCAAGCTGGGATTTGAATGCATGCAGTCTGATAACAGAGCCCTCTGATGAACTGCTGCTCTATGGCATCTAGGGGAGAAGCATCTAGATTCTGGGAGTGAGATTTCTGCATTCACTTTCCACAGTTTTCTTTGCAAAGTCCACCATGCAGCCTGTGGTCCCTGACTCATTTGATGGGGTGATGCATAGCACACCCAGCTTCCTTGCACACCCAGAGTCCAGGGTTGATTCTCTGCCCCATCAGTCATTGTACTGCAGCTGTGCTTCGTCATCCGGTGACGTTCCCCGTGCCATCTGGAATCGGGATTCATTGTTTCTTGGTAGGATTTTCTTTGCCATATATATTGCTGTCATCTATGTCATTGACATCAGTGGCTGTGCCATGATATTCCTTAAATCACAACATCTCTCTCCAAAAAAAAGTCCCTGATGGTAGTATTTGGGCTACAGCTAAACATTTCTTCCAGATATGGTGGATAGTGGTTGCGTCTCCTCTCCATCCCCACGGGCACCTTGTGTGAATCTTGGAGCCAGGTCTTGGCTTCAGCAGCCCTTTGCCTGTTAGAACACAAAGAGGAAAGTGCTTTCCAAGACAAGGAAGAGGTGAGGCGGGGGGGGGGGGGGGGGGAGAATGACTCCTTTTCCAACTTGGTAAGATCTGTTTTCAAGTAACTGACCTAGAACTGTCCCCATTCCACAGACAGGTGCTTTAAAATCAGTTGACAACAGGTAGTTAAAATGTAAGCATGCTATGCTGTCAATCACATTGTGTGCTTCTGGTTTTTAACGCTTGTTTTACTTGAGGGAAGATGATATTTGAACATTTCATGGCATCCATCAACAGGAATGTACTCATGGTTTTAAATAAGGGTTTTCTGCCTTCTGAAACCAGTTACTTCTGCTTAAGTGGAAATGCCAAAGCAGAGATGTGCCAGCAGCTCGGATGGTCATTTTTTTTGAAGAAGAAGAATACACAGGATGATGCCATGAAACACTAGAGATTGTGCACACACGCGCGCACACGCATCCCGACGCACATACAGCAACCCTTTTAGGCGAGATCTCCACGAGTCTGTGTCAAACAGCGTTAACCCAGAGAAATGCGGAAATGTCAGGCACATTACACGGACAGGACGTGCGCTTGGCATTTGGCTGCTGGCGGGGGAAGTGTCCTCTGGCAACTAATTCCTCAGGAACCTCACGCTGCGTCTATCTACCGGGAAGGAGGAGAAGCGAGGAGGGGAAGCTGATAGGCCGCAGCTGCTGGGCTGGGACTGGTGGTGGGTTTTCTGTAGGTGGAAGACAACACACAGGAAGAGCCTTCCCTTCCCAGCTTGTGCCCATGGCAAGCCCACCTCTCCCGGTCATCAGCATGGCTGTCACCATGAATGCTGGCTGTGCCACCTCCTAAAGAGCCTCCTTGGTGTGTCTGCTCGGCCCGTGAGTTTGCTGCATGGGAAGGGTGTCATGGAGACTCGGGAAGGATGGTGGCAGTGCCTGCTGATAGATGGATGTCCGTGGGTGTTCAGGGCAAGAGCAGGGGCTTGGCAGGGAAACGGCTTCAGCGCCTGGGCTCTCCTGCAGTTCTGGTGAATTCTGATCTCCAGGTATAATTTCCAACTCCTATCAGACTGTCGATCAGACATATTCTCTCTGCTGCCTTCCTAACGGCTGCCAGTCTCCCAGCAGGGCAGTATTCTGGGAAAGCAGCTATAAAATGAGATTTATTAACTGCAAACATCTAGGCAGTGAAGCGTCTTGTGTCTCTTGCTGAAAGACTCCATCAAGGTGCTTTCTCTACATCTGTCCCAGGTTTTG
>RJWH01008249.1:0-32230 GCA_004363575.1 Solenodon paradoxus
GGGTGCGGGTGCTTCGGGGGTGCGGGTGCAGGCTGGAAGACAGGCGCAGAGCAGGCCTGTCTGTGGCGGTCGGCGTGTAGCCCCCCTGCAGGGAGCCCGCTGTGCCAGGCGCCGAGGTCCACCGTGAGCAGGGTGGTGTGCCCAGGGCGCCAGTGTGGGGCGCAAGCGGGGAGACAGGACTGAGGCCCTTCTCACGACTCAGTGAAGAAAGAGGTGCCTGCCACCTGCAGACTTGGCAGGAGTGGGTTGGAGACCAGCAAGAGCCCTTCTCCTGCGTGTGGCCGACCCTGGCACCTAAGCTCTGTGTCCTGTGTTTGCCCACGGCTGCCGCAGGGATGGCTGCCCTGGAGCCGAGCTGGAGCTGCGAGCTTTTCAACTGAGTGCTCAGTCACAGGAGAGTCCGCTCGCACAGATGAAGGCCGTCTTTATGAAAACGTTCTTTACGGAACGATTTTAAAATGGACTTAACATGGTTTTCTTTTTTAATGCATTTACATTTCTATTTGGCTCAGAAGAATTCAACTAACTGGTGTTTGAAAACTCACACCATTGTTTTGTAAACATTAGTCTTTACACTGAGTAGATGTCTCACATCGACGACTTACATCCTCACCTCGGGTCAGATGGGCTATCATTTCAAAACCCGCTCACTTCACAGACTGCTGCCTCACGCTTTGTGCAGCCGAACAAATACGTCGGATGTTCTTTCAAACACGGACGATCGGTTATGGTGTGCAGACCCAGAGACCAGAAACACAAGTCCATCAGCAGATGCCGCTCTCGTTTTGTCAAGAAATCTCTGCCGCTGTTGAAGACTGGCCGATGCCCTCGCACAAGGAAAGGCACCAGGTTTCGAGACCACCCTCACACTCACCTGCCCGAACGCACCTCCACGGAGGCCCCGCGGGCGCGCCGGTGTCCCGCTGCTTCCGTCCAGCGCACGCGGAGAAAGGCGCCCTTCAGAAACGCCACCCGCCCTGAGGCCAATGCTGCTTCGGCTCCTGGCGCAAACTTGCCTGATGGGGATGATGTAGGAGAAGAGGAGCAGGAAGCGGAAGAGGCTGCGGTACCAGTTGCCGGCGAAGCCCTGCAGCGTCACCATCACCGCCGAGAGCACCACCAGGGCCAGGAACAGCGCCTTGGTCAGTCGGTTGAGCTCCAGGTCCAAGAGGCCAATCTGAAAGGAGAAGGTGAGTCAGACGGCCCTGACGCGCAGAGCCAACGGGCCATACGCGGAGCACCGTCTACGCCGTTAGCCTGAGGGAGGACAGCGCACCAGACAGGGAAAGATTTCGGAAGCTTCTGAGCAAGTCAGGCAGCTTCTGACACGGGTCCTGGGGCATCTCCCGAAGGGTTGGCAAGAAAGCAGGAGCCTGGGCGCCCAAGCGCAGGTCTCAGGCCCTTTCTCTGGAGAAAAGGACTGTGACCGCTTCCAGGAGCACTGGGACACAAGGCGACACTGCACCGCGCCGGCTCCTGAGTGAGCAAGCGCGCTGCCCTCCGCTGGCGCTGAGGCAGGTCGCCCATGTCGACTGCACCCCACGTAAGACGAGGCCCCCAGAACTGGCCGGGACGCTGTCACCGCCCTGCCAAGAGCACTGCTGAAGGGCATGTAGCAGCAAGAATCGCCACAGCAGGCCACGCGGAAGGGAACCCTCGGCCTCACACGAACCCTGCTTCAGGCTCTCCCAGGGCGAAACGCGTCTCCTGGGTTCATCTGTGGGTCCCGCCTAGCTGGGGAAGCGCGAGGGCAGGGCGCGCTTGGAGGCTCCCGCACGGGGCTGGGAGAGGCAGGGCCTGGGCGGCGGGGGCCGCAGGGGAGCGCTCCAGCCTGCAGGCGGGCGGCCCCCGTGGCTCCTTCTCTAACAAGTCCTCCTCCTATTCGCTCGGCTCAGCAGCAAGGCCTGCAAGGCAGCAGTGTGGGGGGCCCTGGATTTAGCAGAGGGGCTTTCCAAGGAAAGAGGAAGCGGCGCGGCCCGGCGGTCTGATGCCTGTGGACTGGCCGGCGGGGTGAAAGGAGCCCGGCTCTGTGCTCAGCTGTGTCAGTGACCGGGGTCCACCTGCGCCCTCCCAGGCAGGACCCAGCCACACGGAGGCCGGCTCCTGCTGCAGAGATGGCACCATGCTCCGCCCTGCACACCACCGGTCACGGCAGGTGGCTCCTGCTGCCCTGAGCCTGTCTTCCTCAGCTACCCACCGTCACCTCTGGTCACTCTGGGCTGCTGGAGTGCATGCAGATCGAGGCCCCTCGGGCTAGCTCTGTCCTCGCCCTCAGTGTGCCCTGAATGTGCTGTGAGTCTTTAAAGGCAGTAATGAAAAGAAGCAACTGCCAAAATGTTGATAAAACGGGGTACTGTAACACTCAAATTTAAAAGTTTGAGAATTACTAAGCTAACTACAAACTGATTTATTTTGCCGTGCCTTTTGAAAATCTGTAATTTAGCCAATAAAAGATTAGCTTTTTCCACATCATGTATATTTTGTTCAGATCTGGTTTTGGTTAATTGCCACAAGTCTCATGAGACGTTATAGCCAGAAAGAAAACAAAACTTTCTCAGATAATCCGTTAGTGTAGCCGAAAAGAAAATGCACTCATTACTGAAGCAAAGGCGTTTTAAATGTCCAACGTGCATTTTTGACTCTCAGGTTCTCACGAGAAGCAGCCAGTCAGAGGACGAAGGCGGTGGTCTCCGTGTAAGGGATGCCTGGGTGCCCCTCCTGTGTGTGGTCAGTGGCTCAAGCGCAGGCTAAGGAGGACAAGGGCCCGGTTCTGAAGCACGTTTGAAACAGATGAAAACAAGACGAGTTCCGGAAGTTCTCGGGCCGAGCTTCCAGGCTGAGTCTCTGGGGGGAGCGGGCTGGGAGCGCTCCGGTGAAGCCCCGTGAGGGCCGAGTTTGCGGCCGGCAGCTGGGTGCTCAAAGCTCCGGCACAGGGCGCACGGGTCCCAGCAGGGGGCCTGCAAAGGCGCGGGGTCGGCGTTGTTACCCGAAGCCGCCCCAGCGCGACTCCAGGCCTGGTCCTCAGGCGCCAGACGCAGGACCCCAGCGGGCACTGCCCCTGGGAGGCGCCACCCACCCTGACCGCCCCCACCGTGGCACAGCCCCACGGCCACGGGCTGCCCCAGGCAAGCCAGGCCTGTTCCTGGGGTGTCTCAGGAGCACCTCTGAAGACTGCTCAGGGGACTGTCACCAAAATCCACAGAGCATTTAGGGGACCTCTGCTCAGCGCTCAGCAGCAGCGGGAGCCCAGCAGCACCCTTCGCACTGGCCCTTGTGCCCAGGAGCCCCGGGCTGGACCCGGCGCAGTCCGGGGGCCTCCAGCAGGAAGAGGCAGCGGTCCTTGCTGACTCCCGCACGACGAGGACAAATGGTCGGCAGCCCACCACCCTGGCCACTCCGGGCTCATGCCTGAACTACTGAGAAAAATGGGCTTGCGCAGTGAAATGAAGAAAAATGAACCGGGAAGCAGCGTGTTTCTCGGCCTGGCCCTTGGCAGCGGCAAAGGCGGTTCAGGCTTCAGGCCTCGCTGAGGGTCACATGAAGTCATTACTCATTCAGTCGGAAAAAGACTCAATCACCTCAACCTAAAGATGCTATCGCTGAATGCAAGCGCATACTCTACTCTATTCATCCAGATCTCATTAAAGTGAAAGGGATGATCTAATCCGGCCGTCCGGAGTCGGTCTCTTTTTGTAATAAAAGAACCCGTCTTGCAAAGCGTAGACCACCGCCTCGCGCTTCCAGCATCGGACTCGAGACGCCGCGCAGCTGGACGGACAGTCAGAAAGTGCATGAAGCTGGTCTGGGGGAAAACGCTGGACCGAAGGCGACCGCCTGGAGACTCAGATACTTCCGCGCATCAACGCCGCTCAAGCAGACGAAGCCCGTGCACTGGGTGCCGCGGGTGAAACAGCGGTTCTGAGGCCAGCTGATCGCTGCTGCCCGCCCTGCCGAGTCGGGGTGGATGGGCGACAGGCATCCGACCTCGGTGGCTGCTGCTCCTTGGGAAGCCGGCTGCAGCTGGGCCGCAGGCCGCACAGCGAGCGCCCAGCGGCGTGTCCACCCCGCACAGCCCAGTGAGGACGGAGGACGGATTTCCGCACTTGCTGTGTTCAAAGTCTACTGTCTATCATTCGTTCTGTTCATGCTCAGCTCTCTGCGGTTCCTTCAGGAGTGTCTTCCGCGCATCTGGAGAGCGGGCGGGCGGAGCTCTGAAAAGCAGCTCGGCAGGAAACCCGTGAACTTACAGCCACACGTTCTGCGACAGCAGCAGGTGACTCTAGCCAAGCCGTCCTCCTCGTTTTTCTGCCACAAGTGACCAGGCCATGTGCCTCACTACGACTGTAGAACCTTTTTATCCATGAAATATATTATTAATCACTGGAATTAATTATGACCGTGTAAGAAAAAGTAATTTAAGTATACTAGGAAGTAATTTTCAACATTTATTGTAATTTCCTATATTAGTAAAGCAATTTTTCTCCGACTTGTCATAATATTTGTTTTATTTGAAACAACTGTGATAACAAAATTAAATACGCTACTGGAAATTTTAATCTCCAAGGGAAAATTTCTGCATAATGTCGAAGACACCACAATGCTTCCGCAGAGGGGCTGTTCGAGGGTAATGAACACAATAATTGCCTGTATAATCTAAAATGCTACTAATGGCAACGATCACAAATCCATTTAGCTCCTCTTTAATTTATGTACCAAGTTTTAAATAGCTAATGGTTCTCAGTAAAATAATGGTTTATACCAACAATAAAGGGTAAATACGGTGTTCTCCCACTTAATCAAGAAAAGAAAGAAGTCAGGTTTCAATGCGCGTGGACGGAGGGGAGCTCACCTTGTCCCCCAGCACAGCGCCACCGCGCTCCGTCTCAGTGGCAGCCCCCACCTGCCAGCAGGCCCCCAGAAGCCCAGCGAACGTAAGTCTGCTGCTGCCAAGAACTTAGGTCCCTGCAATGACTAAGAGACTCAGCGGAAGCCTGCAAACTCTGCTCATGCGGGGCCTGCTGGCCCCGATGGCCACGGGTACCAGCAGGCCACTTGCGACCCCTTCGAAGCATGCCCTCGCTTGCTTGCACACAGAAGTCTGTCGGAGCAGCGCGACGAGGAGCTGCCTGGTGTCCACACCCATGTCAGCCCACACACGCTTCGTGCAGAGGCAGCCTCATGGCCAGTGGGGTGGGTAGCCGAGGCGCCATCCTTGCTAACTGAGCTCTTGCAAGAAGCGCAGTATAACTTTAACTTGCCCCGTCTTCCCCTGTAACTGCATCACGATCTGAAAAGAGTCTGCAACTGCACAGCTACCTCACTCCACAGGCAGACGTGCTGCTCAGACCTGAAGGCCACCTGGGGCGGAGTGGGGTGTCACTAATGTTCCTCTGCAGCAGCCGAGCTGCCGAGGAGCTGCCCACCAGGCTGAGGCGTTAGGAAGCGGACTGCGACCGCACGCTCGACCAGGGCTATGCGCTTGCCTCCTGCAAATTCCTGTTAAATCTTTGAAACAAATCAGCTCTGTATTTTCCACTTTTAGTAGATTCTGAAAAGAAGTAATTTTCAGATCCTTGCACGTCTGTATTTCCAACAATGGAAATACACACGCTAAGTGTTAATCCCTAAGTCCTCCAGAGTAACGTTAGGATTTAAAAGTAGTGGTTTAAAAAGTGATGCTTTCCAGGCTTTTCTCTCCTCCAGCTTATTTTTCATTCCTTTCCCGGTGTGCACTACTAGGCATCAGGTCCGCAGCACGTGCCGGCCCACAGGTGCCTGAGCAATGACCGTTCCCGCCCCGGTCGTCTGTGAGCAGGCAGCGTCCCATTCAGAGTCCAGTCCTCAGGCTCCTCAACTAGCTGCAAAAGCTCCCATATGGATCCATGTGACTGTTCTTAATTTCACAAAGTATTGCTTTGATTTGCAGAAACAAATCTACATTCACAGTGAACACTTTAAAGTCTAATCTACAAGGCATTTCATATCTTACTGCCGTTTTCAGCAGTGAACCAATTCTGCCTTCCTATTCTGTAGTCAGCACGGATGGGTCTTTCTTTGCATCCTGTGGAATTACTATGTTAGACGGTCTTCCTTGAATGTTTAATTTAAAGAACACGGAACTCCTGTATTTCTTACTATAAACAAAAGTGTCAGTGCAGGGCCCACACATTCAATATGGGAGCAGAACAACTTTCGATTTCAGAGACAGAAACTCAGCCCAGAGACAAAGACGCCGGAGTAGAGCCCAGCATTGTCTGCGTGCCGTCCCAGCTGCGTTGAGGACATGCAGACCGTCAGGCCCACTGTCACTGGGCTCCAGGAGTACACGGCTAAGGGCGGAATGCCACAGACACCTGCAAACACAGGCCACGTGAGGTCTGAGGGGGCTGCGTGCAGGAGGCCCCCCCTCAACTGCTGACGTTCCAGGGCACTGAGGAGTCTCCGCTGGGGTCTGGTGTTTCGTTTTCTGTAGCCGTCAAGAATGCCAGCACACAGCACACTTCTCCAAAGCCATCTCTACTCAGGCACGCGTCTCAGATGTGCTTCTGTGAAGCCTGAACTGACGACACTGTGCTCACGCGCACCTTCGGTCTCGCACGTCAGACAGCCTGTCACAGCGAAGCCTCTGTTCAAATACAGCTGCGATATCAAAAGTCACAGAATTTAAAGCAGCACGGTCACTTTAAAAGAAGTGGTAATTAAGACACTGTCCTTTTAACAACTATGTTTTTTCGACCACTCTTGACCTGGGATGCATCAAGGCCATACGCAAAATAAAATGAGTGGACACAAATCCGCAGAGTACTCTGGAAAGAATCCCGAAATGTAACTTGCGCTCCACATTACACTAAGACCAATTTAGCACTTACTGCATGTTTACAAAATCCCATATACTTTCCAGTTTTGAAAGAGTCAGCAGGATTTGTCTGAACATCAGGGTGCGAGGAGACTTCTGGTGAAACACAGACCACTCGGCACTTGGTGTGTCCGAGGCGTGTGCGCTGCCCAGCGGTGGGCGATGCTCCGCCGCTGCGGCTGGTGAGACGGGTCGCAGGCCCCGAGCAGCGGGTGTGTGGGGCCTTGGCCAGCAGAGGGCGCTCAAGCTCGATGCAGAGTTTTCCGAATTCCGAAAGCCTGCTTTTGCTGAAAGCAGAACTTGGTTCTCTAATTCAATCAATTCAGTTTATTTAAGTACATGCTATTTTATATTTGTTTCTAGACAAAGAGCTAGCCTTAATATCTTTCGTTCTGCAGAATTCAAGGCAACTGACAGCCTTCCAACAAGCAAGATTATTTATTGGGGAATCTCCTGAATACAATCTCCTGTCTCACAAAGAAGCCTCTCTGGCAGAAGAGGACACCCCAGTGTGATCTCTGCAGGGCACGGGCACGGGGACGGGGACGGGCGGGATTCACACTGCAGACTCCGGGGATGACGCAGAGCACGTCCTGCGGTGGGCGAGGCCGCGCACACTTCCACCTCATGCTGCCTTCGTGTAGGAAGCGGTCCACGCTGAGCCCACCCACTGCCGAGAGACGCTTCAAGCCCCAAGCTGTCCTGCGACGGCAGAGACCGCGGTGGTCGGCGTCGCCCACAGAGCTCACCAGGCTGGCGAGACGAGCAGCCGCTGCGGCTACGGCAGACCTGAAGACAGACTGGGCGCTGGTGGAAAACGAACACGCAGTGAACAAAGGCTGAGCCCGGGGAGCAAACACACGTGGGGCGGAGCAGCCTGCGCGGGGATGGCTGCCGTGCTGCCTTGCAGGCCTCCTCCGACCCCACGCTCGGGGCTTCTCCTCCGCCTGGAAGCACCGAACACAGACGTCTCTAGGACGACTCCAGACGCCACTGGTTTTTAAAGGGCTGTTACTAGCAATCTTGACATTTTAACAGACGTAGGAAGAAGGAGAAGCCATGGCGCTTCAGACTATTTAAAACACGGGGCAGACAGTGCCTTTCAGTTCGCCTGTCTCCGCGGACCACATGGCAAGGCTGGCTGGCACACTCGCTCGTCTTGGGTGCGTGTACATGCGTAACTTTTAATTTGCTCTTGAAAGAGGCAAATCCCTTATTTAAACAGGTCTGTGTGTTTTAGAAACACTTTAACAATACACTCCTGAAGTATTTAATGCAAACCACAGGCATCACTCCCCAGGAAGGGTCTTTCTTTAAGCGGCTGCTCCTGCCGGCATGAAAGCCCGTGTGCGTCCACACTCGTGCAGGAAGCGCCGCAGCCCCCGGTGCCTGCACGCTTCGGACGCTCGCCGGGCTGGCAGACAGTCGGGAGCCTCTCAGCCCCGTACTACGAGGCTGCAGTCAGTCCCCAAGTGGCGCGGAGCTGCTGTACCACAGCAGATGAGAAAGGTCAAGGGGTCAAAGGGGAACATCGTTTCCCCAGAAGAGCAAGAACCGGCGCCCCGCGGCTCTGGGCGACAGTCCCTCTCCTGCGGCCTGGATGGGGCCTCTGCAGGGAAGGGAGTGCCTTGCGACCTGCGCTGTAGCTCCCATTTAAGAGAAGGGGAGGGCTGAACTTTCAGGAGCGAAAGAGAATTAACTTACACGTGAAGCTTTCATTTCCAGTCCTAGAGTCTCCTCGGAAGGTCATGACAGGGTGTCTGTTCAGTGAGGACCCTCACCATGTCCCCACGACACTGCCTGCTGGCAGCGCACCGGGCACCACTGCTTTCCACACAAGAGTCCAGAGCCCCTTGGCCCGGTGCCTCTGAAGGCTGCGGCCACTCCAGGTGCCTGTTCCGAAGCAGCGTCTCGGGGAAGGATGACCTGCCCTCGGGGAGCCCCTCAGGGCCTGCGTGACAGGGCCCGGGGTCCCAGCACGTGTCCCTGCCTCCGTCGGCTCCTCCGGGTTTGTCGGGGACGATGGGGCCCCACACCGCGGAAGGTCTTCCGTCTCCAGGACCTGGCTCTACCACTACATAACCACTCCAGCCTTTCTGCGTCGGCAGCATCAGCTGCCTGGTCGGTCTACGACTGAGCTCTTACTGGACTCACAACCCCAAGCACCGTTCACCCAATTCATGACCCTCCCATGCGGTAAAATGCAGCTCAGCCACCAGTCTCATGCACAACACAGGAGGGTGTGTAGACGCCGACCAAGGGCTTCCAGCACATTTTCCTGAACAAAGTGACCCGGTTCTGCGGCTCTCCTGCCCACTCCCATGTCAGCACGCCTTCGGGAGCCCAGCAACGGTGTGCACAGCGGGTCTGGTCTGCATCTGCAGGCGGGGGCAGGCGGGGGCAGGCGAGGGCAGGCGGGGGCAGGCGGGGGCAGGCGGGGGCAGGCGGGGGCAGGAGGGAGCAGGCGGGGGCAGGCGTGGGCGCCTGCGACACCCCAAGCCTCCAGCACTCGCGCCCCCAGCACTCGCGCCCTTTGGCTTGGTGAGCAAGATGGAGTTACCGGATTTGCTGAAAATTTTAAATGATAAGCGTTTAAATATGGTTAAATAAACTTTTCATCTGGCTTAATCACCCTTTTATTATTAAAACTGTCTATTTAAGAGGTTCATTACTGGTATCTGGGCAAAATGAAACTATTTTAAACCATCTAAAATTTTTGTGTTACTTTGTGTCTTCAGAGACATTTTATGAACCATTTCATACTTAATGGCTTGTAAGCAATACCAAGAGTTGGGAATTGTGTGAAAAGTTGCCCAGATTGACAGATAAAGTGAAAAGGTCTGTATTAATTTCCAAATAAAGAAATGCATGGCGTGGTATCTCACGATGATTATACTCTAAAGTACCAATTAGAACGCATCAGAAACTAGAGCAAGTTGACACTCTACAATAAAGCAAATAATTTCCAGTTGGAGGGGCAGAAAATGTTAATATGCAATGTTCAAGACTACAAGAATCTTTGTAAAAGGAAGTAGCTAATAAGGTTTAATGATGCATGTCAGGAAGCCACAGTATGTAGGGAAACACAGCTGGCTTCATTTTGTAAACTATTTGATACACACATCTTTCTCGCTCGCGATTCTCAGCTGTGCCAGTGCCACGGGGGACAGTCGAGCCTTCAAACCGGGGCCTTCTCCGGCTCTCTCAACGGCCAGCGAACACGCTCACCGAACAGGGCGCTAGTGGCTCGTGCCGAGTGAGGCTCCGGTGCTTGCAAAGGGTGCAAGCGTCTCCTGAACATGTCAGGGACTGTCTTGCCAGCCCAGCGGGGGCGAGGCAGCATAACCCATGAACCCACCCGAGATAGACCAGCACATGGATTTAGGGGGTTCAAACCTCCATCACATGGCCACTATCTTTCACACCTGCGTCTTCATGTCTAAATCAACGGAAAACGCCCACAGCATCCACCGTCGGGCGCCCAGCCTGTGTCCGGCATGCGCGGCCTGAGCGGGTGGCGGCATCCTGAGCCAGGGCCTCTGGCACGCCTGTGGGTACAGATGACGGGCCACAGGCGGTGACAGACAGAGCGCAGGCACCTCAAGTGCAACCCGAGCCAGCTGCTCCTGTGAGCGGGCACATGAGGCCGAGTTGAGCTGAGACAAGCAGGGAAGGCATGCAGTGCCCACTGAGCCACCGACGGCCACGCATTAGCCGCCTCCTGGTCAGCAACTCTACTACTGGTCATCTCACCCGTGTGGCCGCAGCAGCTTCAGCCCAGGTGCCTGCCATGACGCACTGGACTGCCGACGGGGCTGTCAGTCAGCAAATGCATCCGCCCGTGTCACTCTTGCCAGCTGGCACACCTGGGGGGGAAGCGGTGGGGCCTGGCTGTGAGGCTCACTGGGCTCACCAGCCCAAAGGGGGCCCTTTCCTATCATGACCCAACTCCCGGAGGTTTGTGGGATGCATCTTCTCCAAAAATGTGTGAAGACTTGTTCAACAGGGAATAAAATGCTTAAGTGTTGAGCCGAAGAGCACCCAGGAGGCCAAGGCTCCGTGTACGGGCCTTCTTCCTGCCAGCTCGCTCAGGACACGGAGCGCCCCGCCCCGAGGAGTGGGCCCGTGGACAGGGGCCCTGGGCCGCAGCGCCGGGGCCGCGGGGCGCACAGGCAGCCCCTGGAGGACGGCCGGGCTGGCTCTCCGGGGACACAGGACTCCCGAGCCTTCCGGCTCTCAGCTGAAGAGCTGAGGTGACCACCTGCCCAGACAACCAGGGAAGGAGGTTAGAACGGGCTCCCGTGGCAGGACCACGGTGCCCTCACACGGGGCGATGACAGAGACGTCGCGTCCGGCAGTGAGACGCCCCTCAGACAGCGGTGCACTGCAGGGGATGCGTCTCTCTTCACCTCCCGCCGGGGCGCGGCGCCTGCGGCAGGAAAGGGCACCGCGAAGACGGGAGGGGAACTTATTCAAGCACGAGCTACCGTTTGCGGACGCCCGCAGCTCCCCGCGCAGCCCGTTTCAGCGGCAGATGCAGAACCGGGGAGGGAGGTGGGCTGCGGGCAGTGCAGGGTGGCGGGCACCGTGCCACTCGGACACCCTGCCCCCCGGCGGGCCCAGGCAGTGCCCACACCCCTCGGTGCCACTTTCTGAGACTCGGAGAAGAGGCGCAGACGGGCACCTGGGCCCTGCCTGGAATGCCCCGCTCCCCGGTGGCCGCCACACTGACTCAGGCCGCCTTCCTGCCTGAGGCGCAGCTGGCATGCGGCCTGCCCACTCTCGTGCCCATCACCCCATTCCCGTTCTCACGACGTAACACAAACACGTCTCCCAATCCGGTCACTGCCCTGACTTTTTGCTTCCCCCACTCACTTCCAAAACCTACGCAGAAAGCTGTGAAACAGCCGGCACCGGGCAGGCCATCCCCTCGCAGGACCACCAGGGAGGCGGCGCTCTGCCCGGAGCCCTGAGCCCCCGGCCAGGCTGCAGGGGCCTAGGAAAGGTTCAAGCAGCCGCAGGAGCTGCCTGCCCAGCTGTGCAGCTGGGGGCTGACACCGGGCGGGTAGGGCAGGGAAGGGCAGGGCAGGTGGTATGTGCCACATGGGGGGAGGACCTGGGGCCCAGCAGGGATCAGAGTGGAGCAGCTCGGGTTTCAGGTCCCCTGTGGCTCTCAGGACACAGTGCTGCACTGTGCCCTCCCTCTGGAGGCCCCCTGGCTGTACGCACGCCAGTGTCCTCTGGGGGACGGGACCAGCACCCCAGCGTCCCTGGGAGGTCAGCAGCATCTGCCTGGCAGACTGCCATGGTGAGCGGCCCCCTGCCAGAATGGTGGGACCACAGAGCACAGGCCCAGAGGCAGGGCACCATCAGTCTGCGGGGGTCTGGGGCTGAAGAGTAAGCCTGTCTGCCTGTTTTCTGGGGAAGCCAAAGTGGAAATAAAAGCTACCCTGCAAGTGTACTCCACATAGCACCAAATGAAATAAAAATTTCCAAAAGTTAACAAAGTACTGAGAAATTTAAACAATACCTAAACAATGAGACAAAGTTCAGTGACTTAAAGATCGATATTTAAAGGCAACCCCTCGACGACTCCTGGCAGCTAAAGGGATCCCAGTCTGGGAGCAGGGAAGGGAGCAGGGCTGCATCCTGGCTGAGGCGCCTGCCGCCCCACACTCCTGGGGCCGGGGGTGGGGGCCCTCCAGGTTCTGAGGGCGTGGGTGTGCAGGTCGGCTGAGCTCATGGGACAGACGGCCCCTTCCGCAGGTGACATGGATGTGTGCTTTCGCCCCGGAGTCCTCTGTTGCCCGTGAGGCTGGCGCTGGCGCCTAGGCCCCGGGTGTCCATCCCAGGCCACTCACCCACCTGCATGCAGGACAGCCAGCCAGCTGCAGGCTGGGCTCCCATGGGTGCAAGGCTCTCTGGGGCTCTCAGCATGGGCTCTGCAGCCACTATGGGTTTGTGCCCTCTGAGGACACACCTGGGCTCTGTGCGGGTCATCGGCCACTGGTGTCTGTGCTCCCGGGCCTGTGGCTGGAGGTCGTCCACCTCAGGGAGCCTGCACAGCTTTACTGGGACTACTTCTGCGGGCCCATCAACCCTCTATCCTTCTGGCTCCAGGGACAGGAATCTGAGGCCCACTCAGCTGCCCGCTGTCACATCGTTCCAGGCGAGGAATTTCTTGAGGCCTCTGCTCACCTGGAGGGTCAAGTGAGGGCCTGTGTGCCGAGCTGCGGGGCCGTCCCTCCGGCTGCTTCTGAGTCCCTTAGCCTGGGACTTCTCATCCTGCTCCGAGGCCCTGAGAGGAGCCGTCCATAAGCTCAAGGCTAAAGGTCAGTTTGAAGGACCTGTGACCTTCACCAGGGTCTCTGCCCGTGGCCCCATGGGACACCGCAGCCCAGCGCTCCCCCATGGAATGTCCGCAGTGACCTGGGGCCTGTCTCCGGGTTTCAGGGACAGTGGCTGACTCTGTTTGCTCGGTTTTCCACCTGGTGTCAGCAGTGATGGCGTCCAAGGCTGAAACCATGTGGACAGTGCTTTTCAACGCCAGGGCTGGGGCGGGTGTCCCTCCGGCAGAAGCAGGTTGGCGGTGGCGGCAACGGAACGCGATGAGCCTGCGGCAGGGTGCTGCAGGTCTCCCCCGACCCGTGTCCCATCCACTCATGGGATCGTCCCACGACTCCACCAACACACACAGTTCCGTCCCGATGGGGACGTCTCCTGTGCTCACTGCGTCGCGACTTTTCTTTCCCCCAGTATCAAAGGCACCTCAAAATGTCAACACCGAGAAGTCTTGAGAGGGGCAGATGTCATTACAGGACTCAGGCTAAGGGGATTCGTGGCACACCTGCCCAGCACAGGACACTCTGGGAGGGGCCACACGGGTCACCTGCCCAGCTCCGCAGCTGACGTTCCTCTCAGGCCGCACGGCAGCCACCACGCCTCTGTCCATCACCTCCAGTCCCACCAGCTCAGGACACTCTGGGTGGGGCCACGCGGGTCAGCCCTGCTCACTGCTAGGTGCCTGCCAGCCACCGACCTTCTTCTCTGGGTCTGCTCCGCCCTGGGCCTGGAGCCTTCTGTGGCTGCTCTGAGACTGCGGAGCCTGGCAAATGTGGACGGCGCCCAGCCTGGGGCTCCGAGTGGCTGATGGGCGACCGGCAGCTTCCAGACAAGCTCAGCCGAGGAGGCGCCACAGAGACCATGGAGGGAGAGTTCACACGTCAGCAGAAGGCAGCTGGGCCACCGTTTTCGTGAGGAGGCCCAAGTAAAGGAGCACACCCCGAAGGAACCCTTCCCGTGACTTGTCACAGCCGCCAAGAGCCGACCTGCCAACAGCAGAGCTAGAGACTGAAGTCAGACAACTAACGGGAAGCTGGGCCAGCACGCTGCCCCTCTCTGGGGCGAAGGACGGCCAGAGACGCACCATTTTCTCCGACAGCGACCCCGGGCACCACAGAACACCACGCGCGTGCTCGATGTTTCCAGGGGAAACGCAACTGCTCTTCTCACCCTTCGCGCGAATGGAACCTTAACGACAGACGCAGATCTGAGCTCCCCTTTCCCGAACATTCTTTCTCACTGCGACTCGAAGACAGCAAAACGCTGCGCCCTAACGGGCTCTGCCCTCGAGGTGACTGCTAATGCTGCTAGTGACACGCACACTTAGAATGTCCAAGAGCCAATTTCTCTATTTTTGATTTTCGTTAACAAGCACCATTAATTAATTCCCTTTGAAATTCTTGATTCTCAATCCAGAAAGCCCAGACCTAAGAGTCTCTGGAACGAGGGCTGATCAGCAGGAGAAGCGTCTCCGCTGGAAGTGAGGTGCCTCGGCAGTCGCCGGCCCACTGCGGAGAAGGCAGGGCGTCGGCCCCCCAGCCCCCGAGCCACGAAGTTTCACACGCAAGTCCGAAATGAGACCTTGGAAGGAGTCATCTTTCTTTATATTGTTTGGAATTAAAAACATATTAAATTGATCCATTATGAGAATTCTGTTCTCTATGCTGTGTTTCAGACCATGTCTGTATCTTAAGGCTATGAAGCAATTTTTGTCACCAATAAAAAAACAAATTAGTGACTTTAAGTTAACAGAATCGTTGCTGGAATGACTACAGTCCACAGAACAAAACACATCCTCTCGGAAGGGCACCGTGCAGACGCGCGTGCCCACAGGTTAGCGGGCGGGACTGGCACCGCCTGCTCCCACTGCGAGTCTGCCCGGGGGCAGGGCGCCCTCACGGCCGGGCCATGTGCTGTGACAGTGCCAGCCACCACGCCGCTGGGGGGACGCAGGTCTCACTTCAGAACCGAAGCCGAGTGACAGGGTGAGCTCTGCGGCTCAGGAGATGCCGGTCGGAGCTCCCCCTGCCTCCTAAACCGGTTCACGGACTCTCCGTCACCTCGTCTGGAACTAGAACCCAGCGGTCTTTGCAGTCAGCACAGCACCGGTACCTAAAATAAAGGACTTAGTAAGGTTTACTAAGTGCCAGATGTGGGGAGAGGAAACGCACCAGAGCAAGGTTCTAGTCCGTTTAGAGGCCGTTCACTGGCGCCCATGTGGTAGGGTGGCTGAGGTGCCGAGCCTGTAAAGCCGAAGGGCTGGGTCCGAGATTGGTGGCTGGAGGAGACAAAATGAGACAAGACAAAACCAGAGTGTGCGCTCCCAGACCCACAGAGGCAGGGCCGTGTGCTTCCTGCCCGTGGACAGGGAACGAGTGCCAGCCCCAGTCTTTCTGGGCCCAGGACGGCGGGGGGACGGAGTCCCACTCAAAATCGGGGGCGGGGGGAGTTCGGGGCTCACGGTGGTACGTGAGCAGGGATGCGCAGGCTCCGCGCGCACGGCGCTGTGTGACCAGGGACGCCTGGGCAGCACACCACTGCCCGGCACTCAAGCTGAGCCCCGGCGCTTCGGATCGCTCTCCTCTTGATCCACACAACACGCCCGGAACCCTAGGGGCTCTTCGGGTGCCCGTAGGGCTAGTGTCTTTCACAGGTCTCTCAATGACGGACACACTGCTCGTAGTCGGCACTTGCTGATGGCCCGGTGTGTCTGCCCTCACACACTGTGAGCTTTGCCTGAAGTCACAAAACGGACACCGGGCTGTAGCCTTCAAGAAATGAGACACAAACAAGACACTGAAGGGACTGAGTCTTCCCTTCTAAACACAGTGACCGGTCCAGGCCTGGACGCTGGACGCAGGCCTGCGCAGAACTGTCCAGACAGCTGAGAACCTGCAGCCCACAGTGAGGCTGAGCTCGCGGGGCCCGGACGCGGGGAGGGCTCCACCTCGCCAGGAGATGCGAAGCGTGCGGCCGTCTGCGGGCATGCACCTGGGCAGGAGGTCCGTGCTCAGAAAGCTGAGATCTGATGAGACAGACGGGTGGCTGCCCTGAGGGCCGGCAGCACGGAAGCGGCCGCCTGGCGTGGGAGCAGAGCCCCAGCAGGGGAGAGGAGGGCCAGCCCCTGTTGAACCGCCGGGCAGACAGCCATCGTCTGCAGGTCCCCACAGACCTCCTCGGGTCACAGCTCCCGGGCAGGAGCTGCGCCTCCAAGTCCCATGAGAGCCCTTCTGTGAGTCTGTACGGACACAGGGCCTTTACGCCCTTAAAGTTCAGGGCTTTTAATGTACGGACTCTTCTGACCCGTTTTGAAGGTATAACTTCTTGTCAGCTGGCCTCGGGTCAAGCACTAGGCATATACGGACTGCCTGCAATCGAGTCATTTCAGAGCCGTGCACGAGGCTGCCCCGGGGCGCTCCTCTGCCCCTCATTACAAGCATCTGCCACTAGTCTTCTAGGACAGACAAACCAAGGAGGCCACCGCGCTCTCCCCATCGGGGATGAGGAGTAGCCAAACTGCCTGCCCCAACAAAGCAGGACGGGAGATTCTGAAGGGCCTCTCACCAGCAGCCCCGTTTAAGCACCAATTCTCACACAAATCATCCAAAAGAAATCGCTCAGACATACACTCTGCTGAACTAACCAGCCAGCCGTCTAACCAAGCTGCACTGGGACTAAGCTCACACACCAGCCAGCACTGCTAAATGGGTCGCAGTGACAGGCGGTCCAGCCAGCAGGTGCGGACACCCGGGGCACAGAGCCCCCACGCGCCTGTCTGCGTGTGCTCGGCGGAGGCTGGGGGCAGGAGCCTGCGGCACACAGCTCCGGGCACATCCATGCGGAGGCGGGCACAGGACACAGCTCCGGGCTCTGCCACTGGAGAAAGGATAAGGCTGCACGGACGTGTGTCAGGCTCACTTGAAACGCTGCCTATCGCCTCCCAGAAATGTCAGAAGGAAGGCCATGGGCACACCAGTCCCAATGGACTCCGGTTCGAAGAGCACCCTCTGAAGCGCTCACTCGTCCCGCAGCCCTTGCGTTCTATCTGCACTCAAGCAACAGTTCAGAAATTTGATTCTGACTCCAGTGCTTCAAAAACACCTTTGACGGCACCCTGGCGGTGTAGCAATTGGGGCCTCCACCTCGGGCTAAGCACGGTCCACGCACGACCCAGACTCAGGCCTGTGTGCTGGGGTCTGGGAAACGGCCAAGATGGACAACTAACAAGAGTAAGTGCTTCTTCCTCCTCGTCTTCCTGCCTGCACGCTCCTTTAAAGGAGGTCTGGATTCTGACGGCTCTCAGCGGCCTCCGACAAGCGGGTGTGGACACGGCTGCCCTCAGAGAAAGCCTGGACAGCTCGCAGCTCCCGAGGGGGAAACTCAACCTTGCATGAGAGTTTAGGTGGACACTGTTCGTTACACAGGGAAAAGGACGTCACAGTTTCACGTTAAACTCATAGTGTTTCAGTTAATGCAGTTTAGAAAGGAAAGGCTGGTATAGCTGTTACTCTAGTGCTCACAGGTTTTGGAATCAGCATACAGAATATAGTTCCGAGATGTGTGAAAGGAAAGACACTGACACGACATACTCAAGAACACTGAGGGCTCTTTGTAACGATCGCGTAAAAGCCAGTGAAAAGGGAGAAAAAGCAGGATGTCCTCCTTCACGTTAAGGACGCAGGCAGCGCAGTGCTGGAGACCCAGAGGACAGTGGGCGTGGCCGACGAGGCCGGCTGTGTGGCCACACTGGGGCCTCCCGGGGGAACCTGAGTGGAACCTGCGCGCCCGCCCACCCCTCAAGGATGAGCCCCGACATGGCTGCCAGGGACTGGGCAGGGTGTGCTTTCCCGAAGGCGTCTCTCTGAGAAGCCACGGGTGTGCAGAGAGCCCAGCCCCAGGCCTTCCTGGGGCTGCGGGAGAAGCCAGCGACCTCCCTCCTGTGGGCGGCCCCGCGCTGCCTGCCCGCACAGCTGCGGCCTGCGAGCCTGGGTGACACAAGGGCCGGCTGCGTCTGCGACGCGCAGACCACCTCGCCGCGGGTTGTGGATGCCGTCCCGGCGGTGGTGCTTACTCTGAGAACGCCCAGCAGGAGATGGGGCCACTAAGGCCACATCTTGGCGGCCACCTGGCGAGCACAGCGGGCGTCTCCCTCCTCTGCGACTAGCTCCAGCGGCCTCTGGCACCCGCCCGCTCGGCAGATGCCCGGTGCGCAGGGGCCTCGCAGCACAGCGCCGGGTCACCCACGCGTCCCAACACAGCCCAGCAGCACCGTGTGACGTCAGTCACGACTTCCACAAACCGGAGTCTTCATGGCCTCATGGTAAGAAATCAAGACTCAAAAGCTACAACACAATGATAAAAACGCTTCTTTGCTCCTTAACACGCTCTACTCCTTTTCAGACAAATTCTGGTGGCGGGCTTAGCTGGACGGCTCAGAAAGGATGAAATGCCTCAAATATTTATTTAACATGCCACGCAATTACTAAGCCTTCCTCATTCAACTTTATGTAAACTCAAGTCTTCTTAGAGATTTAAAGCATTTATTTTAAATAATAAATGTCTGTGCTTCCTACTTAGAACACCTGCCTTATGATTAACTTTGCAACTAAAAGGATTTAGGGACTAACCCAAGATCGCCAGCTCAGATACCTGCTGTACCAACAGTGCACGATGTCCCAGACGTCATCAGGGTTGCTTTCTCACCATTTAGCATTCTGCTTCTTTGCTGCTTTCCTGAAACTGTAAGTTTATTCATACTCACACTGCCGATGAAGAAAAGCAACTTTCAACGGGCGAGCAGCTGTGACACCCAAGTGCGCAGTGAAGGCGGCACGTGCTGCCATGACCCAAGGCCACTCTGGGTCTTACCTCTATGCTTCTGAATTACTTTACTGTAGGTCTGTTTCTCCAGTTAATCCTTTCCTGATGAGGCTCTGAAACACTATGATTTGTTAATATTAACAGGTTGCCCAAAAAGAGCATTCCGAAGGTCTTTCCGTCTATGTAGACTGACTATAATACTACATTCCACCAAGGGCAGCTCTTTTGTGAAGCACATGACCACATTTTTAATAACTATTCAAATCCCAAAATATTTTATTACTCAAGAAAGCAACTATTTGAAAATATTAAGGGCGCTACAGTTGTAAGTGACCACCAGAGAAAGATAATTTCTTCTATTGTAATCATTTAAGCAAACTCAGCTTCTCAAATATGAACACACAGTCCTTGTTCAAATAAGAAAGCTCTTCTCCAAAGCAGCCTTGACGTTCCACTTGCAGAGAGCACGCGGTGGTTCTGTGCTCCTATTATCTGAAGCAGCAGTGACAACAACTCCGGTAATGAGGAGCGGCTCTAATTCACATAATGGCACATATCACCTGTCGTCTGTCAATGAGACATCTGAAAGCATCTTTTTATTAGAAACTCAAATCAATATCCCCAAGGGATTACAACAACTGCCTGAAGCAGTTTGTATTATCATTTCATCCTTGATGTCCCTGCTCCGAGCAACTTCTTATTATGAATGGCGTGAAAATGGCAACCTGTCACAATTGATTTTTCTTACCCTCCTGTAAGAATTTTTTTCCTCTTAAATGTAATCAAGTATCATCTTATTAAATATATCTCAAGCTAGGTTATATAAAGGAGTCCATTATTCGAGCTACACTCCTTATAATTTAAACTTCCACTAAATATTATTGTAAAAGTAATGGCTTAGTAACACAAACTTTGATTGCTTCAAAGATTTAAAATAAAACTTCAGACTCCAGCAGATACCAGCTCCGTGCTGCCCATTGGCCCTCTGGAGCACGCCGAGCGAGAGCTCCAAGGTTTTAGAGGAGTTTGAAGAACTTCTTCTTGGTCCTCCTCCATCTAAAAGACGCAGGACCCATCTTCACGCCCGTGTCTGGGTAAAACAGGCCCCTCCTTTGCGGGTTTGATAAACGCCTGAAGCGAGGGCGAAGCTGTGTTTTCTGCGGTATAAACCAGCAGTGTGATCCTCCCCCCGTCCAGCCCTGGGCTTCAGCAGACGACCGCTGTGGGAGCCTCTGCTCAGACCCGCCCTCCCGCCGCTGAGCAGACAGTGCGTGCCACTGCCCCACCGCAGACTCAGGTCCCATCGCCGCATGGGCCCGAGTCGCCTGACAGTGGGTGGGTCTCACTGCAGGTCGCCATCAGCATCAGTCCCAGGACGGGGCTCACCTCCCACGCATGTGAATACACATATGGTGCCTGATGGCCATCACGAACGCTTCTCCGCTCGGCGGGGGCCGATTTTACCGCGGTGCAGGCCCGGACACGGACAGCCGCTCGACAGGCGCACCGCTGCGTCGCACACGGGCCGCCGTTTCTAATTCTGGCAGCAAGTGAGTATCTGCAGTCGCGTTACCTGCACTGCAGAATACGACGTGCGCACACCTGACCGGCACGTGTGGGTGGGAGGCTGCAGTGTCTACGATAAGTGCTGACACCCACTCCCACAGCCCGAGCTCACACCAGCCAAGAGCGGCGTCTCTCCGACCGCAGTGGCCGCGGCGCCACAGGCGGAGTCCTGGCCAGCAGGGGCCTGTCACCCTCACGGCTGCTGGGCGAAGACGATGCGCAGCAGCGCTGCCCACAACAAAGGTCCAGGCTTGCCAGTCAGTTCTGCCTCCTACTTTCAGAAGGCTGACTGTTCTTAAGTAGTATTTAGCGTTAGAAGTGGTGTACATCTTATCCCCCCAAAATATCTTTTCACATAATTGTTTCAGTTCTACTGCTTTGTAGTAAAACTCCACACAAGAGAAGCGTTTCTGCTAATTACTCACAGAGCGAGGCACGGACCCACGAGGTGACTTCTGCTCTACTCAGAAACAGCACATCTCCAGTAGATGAGTGACACACAGACCAGGCCTCCCTAAGGGACCCGAGCACAGCGTGGACCTGAGCATCAACACGTGTCACCCAAGCAGTGACGACCGAGTAGAAACTGACGTTTTGTTATGGTCTAACTCTCACACACACACACACACACACACACACACACACACACACACACACACAGAGTGTTTACATAATCAGCAATTTTAGGAATAAAACAGGAACAGAAATAATTTAGGAATATAATCAAGCAGTCTTTAAAACTAAAATTTGGCTTTCAATATTGCCTTTTCTAAAATGCAAGCAACTTTAAAAATTAGTTTAACAATATAACAATATCCAATTACATACTATAAAAACATTAACAGACTTCTTTATCTTTTAAATGAAGCATCAACACAAAAATTATTAGATAAATTATAAGATGGAGGTATTAAAGAAAAATTAAAGAGACCCGCCACTAACTTTCAAATTGTGGACAAATGACATATCGATGCTGAAAATTTAGGAGACAGGTAAAACTGTGATTAGCCAAGAAAAGATACTTTTGGAAGTCGAGTCTGAGCAGTTGTTACAGAGACACAGGCCCCGGCTGAGGCGGAGCAGCTGTTACAGAGAGACAGACCCCGGCCCAGGTGCAGAGCCCCGCAGCTCTGTGCTCACGTTGCAAACGAGACAAAGGAAGGAGAGCAAGAGGTGCAGGGCCCTGGTAGGAAAGGAAAGGCTCACGAAAGCAGGTGCCCTCACCCTAGCCTACCTTATTTTTGGGATTGGATGTGTTCATTACACTTCGAGTTTCCTTTCCAGTGTAAATGACAACACCTACCACAGTACCTGCAAAAACACGAGAGTGGTCTTTACAGAGAGACTTTAAAGGGTCAGCACAAAGATAACACTTTCTGAATAACGGTTCTGATGACGTATTACCACACTATTTAATTCTATATAAACTTATCTAACAGCATACTTACTTTTGCTAGTTCAAGAAAACCTGAACTCAACTTTCGGAATGAACTTAAGAAAGGACAGTGATATCTTAGGCAATATAGCGGAAATGACGGAGAGCCGTCTCACCGGCACTGCCCCTTCATTACTGTGCGTGAGGGGCCACAGCGCACTGACCTCAGTGAAGAAAGGCTCCTTTCTGACTAAGCAAATCACATGCCCTTCAGAGCTCGCTGGCACTCTGCCAGCTCCTCCGGACGGGCGTCCACACGTACTTTCAAAGCACTATGGGGCCACGAGACTCTGCTGACGTTACAGCAAGTACAGTATTAAGCCATGAGAGAAATCTCTGAAACCATGTTTATTTTGAATTTAGAGGTTACTAATCTTTTGTTGAAGTCTCCAGGAGGTTTGGTTTCCTAACAGAACATTCTAAGAAGAAATGATGACTTCATGGCCTGTCAAACTTCCGATCAAAGATGAATAACCCCCGAGAGTGGCCCAGATTACCAGGATGAGATTGCCTGGAAGGTCAGATTAAACCGTGAAGTCTGTTCCTAAAGCCACAGCGAAGTATGTGTGACATTCCTAGTACTCACAAACTGTGAAGGTGACAAACACGAGTAAGGCAGGAAAGACACCACCACATACTCCCCGAATCAGCCCCCATCGCCAAGTTAACTACAGTAATGATGCAAAAGCTGTGTGATGTCACATGAAGCTGAGGTGTGTGACTCACACTTGCACGTAGGTCAGGACTCACACGGTGACTAGCACCTCAGTGACGTGTGGTGCGGGGCTTCCCCGGAGAGACCGCCTCCTCCTCAGAGGCTCAGGGAGGAGGGTGGCGGAGCAGGCGCCCTCGTCCTGTCCGCTGGGAGGCCGGGAGGCCGCGGCTGCCGATGCTGCTGGCGCCGAGGGAGCCCTGCTGGTGTCGGCAGACCCGAGCAAGCCTGAGACTGTCGTCTTACAAGCAAAGGACACCCCAATAAGCTGCTGGGATGGTCTGCATGCACTCAGCATGAAGAGAAGTATTATACACATACTGATACAACATGATAAAGCAATTTCAAAAAAATCACACAATTCTTTTATCAGCAAAGAGGCAAAATGTCAAATCTGACCCGATCAATAATTCCTTCCTGTTTTGCCAATTAAGTCTCATATAAAAGAAAGTGTCACTAATGCTAAATGAACACAAAAGCAGAACAAACTGAACAATGAATTTACTGCCTCACTGGCAGGAGCAACGACTCTCAGGGAGACTTGAAACTTAATCGAGCCAGAAACCATAGTCCTCCGAGCCGATTGACCAGGCCAGGCCAGACTGCAGAGACCCTGCCAGCCAGTGCCCACAGCCAAGGGCCCAGGGAAGGACGGGGCACATGGACGTGGCCCGCTCAGACACAGCGGTAGCTGCTCTGCAGACACGAGCCCTCGCAGAACTCCGCCCGCACTTCTACCCCTCAGCTGGGTGAAGTCTGGAAAGGCTGCTGGACACCCGGCCGCGGCTCACTGCTCCACGTGCTCACACTAAACGCAGCCCCTCTGCAGCCTGCCGTGCACGTGAAGGAGGAACGACTGGGAAGCTTATCCTCCTCGAAGGGCATCGACTGACGGACGAGCGCAGGCCACGGCCTGAGTGCCCCACGCATGTGGGAAAACGAGACAGGAGAGGGCAGCAGAATCTTCCCCAGCTCATCAGAAGGAAGCGCTGGACGCCAGAGGTGACAGCTGCAGAGCAGGGCGGGTGCAGGCCCACGCGGACGTCCTGATCACCCACACGCCCAGAACCAGTGCCTGGGGACAGACCCTGCCGGTCCCGACGGCCTCAGGAGGGTGCGCTGGGGCCGTGACCTTGAAAACGTGCATGACCAGCTGCGGCCTGCGCAGGGCAGAGGACGGAAAGGAGGGCCCCGTGCCACCGGACAGGAGCCGGGACACCGCCCAGCACCACCGCGTGCCCATGAAGATGGGTGATGCGACAGCCTCCCCAGAGAGGCGCAGGGAGAGTGTATCATGTCGAGGATGGGTTCCAAAGAATAGCGACATGGAGGGACACAGGACACCCATACAAGGACGGGTATCAAAAGGACAGGAACACGGTGGACAGAGACACCTGCACCAGGAGGGCATCACGTGGAGAGGAACACGGGGCAGGACTCCACCCAGTGCAGCTCTGCCCACAGAGGCTGGACAAACGGCAGGTCTCCTGCGAGCTGTGCGACCTACGGCTGCGGGCTCGCCCGCCGTGTGCCCTGCCGGCCCTGCCCACCTGCACGGAGGTGGGTTTCGTCCCCAGTACCGTTCTGTCACTCCTTGCTCAGGGGCTAACTCAGGGGACAATACCAGACCTACCTAACTTTCCAGCGCCAGTGGACAGAAAGTGCCAACAAGACTTCCCCTCTAACAAATTCTCTTCGTCAGACTGTGCTCGCACATCTCTGGTCCCGCTCGAGCCCTCAGCCCTGCCTCACGCTCCTCACTGCGAACACCCGTCCCGCAGGCGCCGCCTGAGCGCCCCGGGGAAGCTGCTCGCTGCGCGAGGTGAGCGTGCTCGCTCCGTGTTCGCGGCCCCTCCTCGACTCCCCGCCAAGCACGGAAACTCTGCCTGACGTGGGAGCTGGGCCCGCAGCCGCTCTCCTGGGCCGTAACTGGCGTTCACCGACACACGACACCTACAGACAAGCGTTAAAGTTCTGCTCTCTCCGTTCAGCTGTGAGCAGCCAGAGCCGGAGCCTCGCCCTCGGGCGCTGGGGGCACCAGTCTTCCATCGCCTCCGGTGCTGCGGTCTAGTGGCTGCTGTGTCAAAAAGCACTGAAAAGCACTCTAACACAGGCAGCCACTGCGAAGAGATACGGTGAGTGAAAGTGGTCACACTTTAAACGCCCAAACACAAAGTGCGACGAAGGGCGCCTTACTACACTCTGGAGGCCCTGGCATGTCTGAAGCCGCTCCCGGGGGGAGAAGAAATGACCTGCACGGTGAGCGCAGGCCCTGGAGGGAGGGAAAGGGCTCTGGAGGGGCCAGGGCTGCCCGACCCGCGTGGCACCGCCACCAGGAGCTGGCGCCCACAGGTCGTCGGGAGAGAACGGCAAGCACGTACCTAGGAGCAGAAAGCCTTCAGCTCTGGTGCTCCTGCCTCCTTGAGGGGACAGGCCAGCACTCAGCACTGTGGCCAGAAGCGACAGGCTCACGCACGGGGACAAAGGTCTGATAAGCGCAGTGAGACCTGCTCTGGTCAGAACGAGCAACACCGAGCCTTTACTGGAAGCCCAGCACCACGGTGGACATGGCAGTGCCCCCACCCCTAGACACAGGAAGAGGCAGCCTGCATGAGGTCGGGGCACAGGGCCGCACTGGGAGCCCAGTCACGCGGGCCGCGTGGAGCCTGCACTGACGAGGAGGCTAACGGAGACAGCGGCCACCGCGATGTGGCAACTCTACGCAGAGGCGTGAGACGACGCACGCCACTGCAGGCCGCCGCAAAGAGCAGCCCGTCCCAAGGCTGGCAAGCCCGGGGACAGCCTTGAGACGTTAATGCCTCAGACAATCTCACGGAATGGTAGATTCAGTGGCCTCCCTGTCTGAGCACCAGAAATGCTCTAGTGGCCTTGACTGTCAACCAGAGGAGAATGAGATTCTTCACCGTGGACCCTCCAGGCCCCCGCCGCTCACCCGACGCCGCGCTCCCCGCGGCGGCGCGCACGCTGCCCCTCTGGTCTGCGGAGGGTCCTGACCGCCTGGATCCCTGCGGCCGGCCCAGCTACTGCCTCGCTGAGCGCTGCAGCCCCCGGCTGCACAAGCGGAGGGCTGGGTGCCGACCGGCCAGGCAGCCACTGGACGGGCTTGCGTGTTTGGGGGCGTCAGGCAACCAGCCCCTCCTCTGTGAGGAGCATCCCAGAGGACTAGCTTCTTACCTGAGGCCACGACAGTGCTTGCCCACAAGGTATTTTCTATGCTGAGACTCTCATGAATGGGCGGGTCGTTGTCTTCCTGTTCAGGGAGAGAAAAAGAAAAAAAACTGGCAGATCAGCAACTTTTTCATTCCTTACACTTCAATTCTCTGCATAATGTTAAACGCATGGCCCTGCGCGGTGGGCGGGCAGCAGGCAGCTCACGGAGAGGCTCTGGACCGTTGGCGCGGCGCTGGGACCCCCACCGCACGCAGGTCTGTCTGTGAGGCTGGGTGGCGAGTGGATCGGTCTGGGCGATCCCAGCCTCGCAGCAGAGCTGCCCGCCCAGCCCAGCTTCTTTGCACGTCGGGGGTCCACTGACTGCTGCCCCTGACCACAGAGGGGTGCAGGGGGAGCCACCGATGTGTCCCCGCTGCAGAAGTCACTTGGGGGAGCTTAAACGGCCGGCACCTTTACCTTCCGTTCGTCACCTGTCCCCGCAGGGGAGCCGGACATTAAGGACGGGGACAGCGAGACACAACTGTGTACGCAGGGAAGACCAGCGCACCACCACACAGGCCTTCACTCTGCGCCTGAGGCTGATCCCGGCAGAGACAGTGGCGACAGTGAAACAACACAGAAGACGACAGAAGCCAGCACATCCCGCGGAAGGGGGACCTGATGTCCAGTTACCACACACCAGAGTCCACCGCAAGTCACCAGTCGCCACAGAGAAGAGCAGGAGCGCACAGCCCCTTCGGGATAAGCCTGAAGCAGCAGACCTGCTCTAGCGGAGAGACGGCGTCTGCCGTGCAGACTCCCGACGAAGCAAGACTGTGCAGCTGCGCGTGTGCGCACGAGGAGAAACACGCTTCCGTGAGGAGTGTTCTTAAATTTATGTGTAAAGATTTACATCTGTATCTACGGATAGAGAGGAACGTTTTTCTTAAATTCCCTTGTGAAATATTTTTATAGGGAATTAAAAGTCACCACACAGGGAGACACCCTACTGCCTGGGAGAAGAAATCTGCGTATCACACCTCACACCTTTTGGGGCACTGCCCAAATAACGGACCGTAAAACTCAGCGATGGGGAAAAAATCAAAAACGGGCAGAAAATCCAGGAGACGTTTCTCCCAAGAAGACGTGCAGATGTCAACAGGCACATGAACAGATGTCCTCCAAGCAGCCTTAGGAAACGCACCCCTGTGAGAGCCGGCGAGGTGGAGAGAAGCGAGCCCTTCCACTCTACCTGTGGGCGTGCACACCAGCGCCCCCGATGGCCTGCTCCTCTCGCGCGGGCGCCGCGCACACGGGTCGCCGTGCACACGGGTCACCGTGGAGCGCGCTCCTGGGCAGGCGCGCCAGCGAGGGCACCAGCAGCCCCCGTGTCCAGCGCTGGACCAGAAGTCTGTCCAGGGACACGTCACCCCAGCCCAGCCGTCTCTGTCGCAGACACACCTTCGTGTGAACTGAAGTCCTATAGGAGCTACTTCTTTCAATCACAGCTTGTCAAGTAAACTGTAACACGCTTTGCTGTGTCAGTTTTAGTCTGAAAAATCTATCTATTTACACAGCTGCAGCGATACACGAGACACTAAGGAAACACGTGAAACCGGAAAAAGTGAGGTTTATGCTACCCGAATGTAAATGTCTGCTTGTGGGGGAAACAGAAAAGAGCCAATCTTCTGGGACGCAGCCCTGCGCTCCGGCGGCTGAGACACTGACGTGCAGACCACGCAAAGACCACAGACGTGGGTCAGGGCCTGGGCCGGGCAAAAGCCCAAACAAGGATGCTTCTTCCTTCTCTTCCTCCCTTAAAACGCTTTCAACAAAGGTGAATAAGCGCTGTGTGCGCACACGCGTACGCACACACAAGCCACTGGGCGGCGCCTGCCTGCAACGCCGCTGCCGCTGCCGCTGAGTCCGCGTGTCGGCTGACACAATGGCGACAGCGTAGCTACAGATTTCCAGCTGATCTGGAGCCAAAGCGCCTGCAGGCTCCCCAGGCTCTGACAGCCGGGACTGTCACTCCGCAGGGGCCCCAACGCTGCCGGGCCCGCCTGGCCCAGGGACCCAGGCAGCGGGTCCCTTTCTGAGGCCTGTGTTTCCAACTATAGCAGCTGTCTGAGGTGGGAAGAGAAAACGGCTGACTCAGAAATCAGCAGCCAGGATAAGTGCTTCCCTGACTTTCGTGATTTTACAGAAGCATGCTTTTAAAAGACAGAGAAGGTGGCCTGTTTCAATTCATGACTGAATTGAAATGACCGATTTCTGATTCACTCACAGACAGTTTTTTCTTTTTTCTTTGAGGAAGGAAGCAGGCAGGCAGAGAAGACGATAAGCAAAGAAGAACAATTTATTTATTTAGCTGTCACGTTGGTCGCTTCCCTGCCCTAGGTCACAGACCCCGGGTCCTTGGGATGCATGAGGACTCGACCCCTAAGTGCGAGGGTGAGCCCACAGAGACAGTCTTATCATCAAGCACTGCTGGGCAGAAAGAAGAACATCTACATCCCCTCACTCCTATGTCCCAAGGACGGCCCAGGGGCCACACCCTTTCACAGGTGATGTCTGGGACTAGGGACTTCAGCCATGACCTAGAAGTGGAGCCGAGTGGGTAAGTCCTGCTGACGCTGAGTCGTGCACTGATCACTCGAGGCAGGAAGCGAACTCTCCCAGATGTGAACGCCGGACTGTAAGATTCACATTTCTCAGTGCCCCCTTGGGTGTTGCCCTTGACCATCTGGCGCCCACCCTAGACCAGGCTCTGCTATCACCAGAGTGAAGGCCCTGGCCCGGCGCCGCCGGGGGCGTGGGGCCTGCCTGCAGAGGGCCGTGCTGAGCTCCCGTCACACAGATGCGCAGGCTCATCGGTTCAAGTCTTGCCGGGATTCCCGAGTGTGAAGTTGAGAAACTGAAGCAGGAATGCTCTCAGCCAGAGCATTTTCCCCTTATGCTGAATGCCAAGCGAAATAAGAGCAATAAAAAATATGAAAACTTCATAAAGCTTTTGAACTGCAAATAAAAGACTCTATACAATTAGTTTCAGACATCGAAGCAGGCTCTCCCATTACTTTCTATAACTATGTAATCCTGTGAATGCTTCTGGTCTCTTCCAACACAATTACATGCTGCAGGACACACAATACCTATGCAGTTTCCTTTCAATTCTGTAATAACAATGATGGACTTTAAACAAAAACATTTTTCTAATATCAAGAAAATTATTGTAAAAGAAATCTACCACTTTCACACAAGTACAGAATAGACTAGGGAGATGGTAAAGAAATAACCTCTAAAGAACTTTCTCTGTGGATTTTCTTCTCCCTAACGCTGTGCGGTCTAAGGCGAGAAACTCTCCGGGAGGGAGAGCGCCGAGGGCTGCACCTCAGGGTGTCCTCATGCGCGAACTCTCTCTAACCAACAAGGGGATGTGCTTCTTCAAAGGAGATCTTTTTGGCTGAACAATGATCAGTGGGATACAGTTTGAGAAAGAAATTACAGCAAAAATGCATTATAACAACGATGAAAGGGTGCAAATGCTGCTGCTACTTCAAACCCGCTCTAGTTCTAAGCCCGAACTTCAGAAGAGCACTGTCTCCGACAGCAAGGGAAGCTAACCGTGTCTGCGACGATGCCAGCACTGCTCTGACACAGACCACCGCCCCGCCAGCAGCCGCGGGGCCCGACGCGGTTCCGGGCCGAGCAGACGCAGATTGCTCGCCGGCAGACGCGTGTCAGGCTCCACCCAGAATACGTGGATGGCACGTGTAAAGCGGAGTCACCGTGCTCGGCGCTCCCTGAAATGTTCACGCCGACACACAACGCTCGTATCTCCTCCTCTCTGCATTGTGCTATAAAAAGGGAACACAGCAGACACCCCTTTTTAATGTGCGGTTGATACTCCGACAACTAGAGTGAATTCCATTTTCCAGTCACAAAACCAGTTATCTAGCACAGGTTTCACTTTCCTCCTTTTTTGAGAACCGCACACAAAAACAAGACGTCCCATCTTAAGAAGGAGAAGTCAAGGGTGACATATTTAAAGTGAGCAAACAAAACCCCATGAGAAAGTTCGACAAAGGAAGGGACATCTGGGCGCAGTGACAAAGGCTGCACTGATCCGACTGCACTGAAGCTTGAGAGGAGCCCCGCGCACTGTGAGGCACCATCACCTTGGAGACACAGGCCCCACAGGAGACATCAGCCTTCCACAATGGACCGTCCACCCTGTGGCCAGTCCACCGCAGGCACCATGGCCAGCAGGCCGGGGAGGGGAGTCAGACAGGCCCCTGGTGCCCGGGACAGTCTTGGGCAGTCTCCTGACAGGATCCACGGGAGACCGAGAAGTGGGCAGAGACAGCTGTCCTCATGTGGACACTCGTGGCACAGTGTGTCCCCACGAGCTGAGAGGCCTCCGGGAGAAAGGGGTCAGGGCGGGCAGGGCTAGTAAGGGGTGTCCTGGGGTAACTTCCGAAACTGGGGTTTCCAGAGGACTGCACCTGGCTGCAGTCATGAGAGGACGGCAGGAAGAAAACGGCCTGTCGCACAGCTGCCTCTGTGAGCATCTGTGTGCGGGGGATACGGTGACCGTGCTGGGAGCACCTGGGCGCAGCAGCAGTGTGAGACTGAGGCTCTGCCTTTCGAACGAAGGTCGGCAGCCTGCTCGCCGCTGACGTCCAGCCAGGCAGCCCTGCTGCTCACAGGCAGCTGCGCCCTCACGGTCTGGTTACCGCTTACCTGGACCCGGGGCCTGTGACTCGTCTTCTCTCTGAACTGACCCACCACGTTTTAGTACCTGGCTTCGTCTCTCCTGCGGTCCTCTCAGCACGGCCTCTGGTTTCCAGTGGCCGCGGAGGGTCCGAGGCCCTGACCACGAGCTCAGCCAGTGCCCAGCCTGCGCAGTGACGCCGCCCCTCCGCCAGGTCCTCCGACAGCGAGCGCAGGGCCGGCGCAGCACTTGGGGAGCGTGCGCGCTCACTCGCGCTCCGGGCACACCGCTTACACCCAGCACACCTGGGCCAGCCGCACGCTGGGCGCACGCCCCGTTCTCACGCGCCTCTCACCTGCTCCCACCTGCTGGCGGCAGTGGGCCCTAACGTGACGCACCCGGCAGTCTGCGGCGCTCTGTGTCCCTGCTCTTCCACTGTGCGGCTGTTGGACATCCTCACACAGGTCAGACCGTCCTACAGGAGAGCCTGCTTTCTCATAGTAAACACTTCTGCCAACGCACAAGGGGCCTTAAATTTCCTACATTCAGGAGGTGGCCTCCTCTGCGTCCCGCGTGTATCTGGACACAGGGCCTATGGACATACCACCAAATTGGCCTGCTGATGGCCGGGACCACCCACAGGCACCCTCAGCAGGACCGATCTGGCCCACAACGGACCTCCACTAGATGCTTCCTCCCAGTGACACCAGCTGCCTAACCCTTGCGTGCAGCTGAGTGAATCAAAGCTGACCGCACCAAGGAAGATCTTTAAAAATAAACCCTCAATGAAACAGAAGCGCAGACGTGTTTTAAAACCTGAGCACCAGAAGCGACTCACACCCGCAGCGCAGCTGTGCCACGAAGATACAGATGGCTGAGCCTTCCCGCGCAAGAGGCGGGGAGGCGGGACTTCTAGGTGAACAGACACCTTAACAGAGAGGGCGGCAGAAGGAATGGCGCTTCGGCGGAAAGGACAGCACGCAGCCATCTGGCCGGCTCGCGTCCAGAGAGACTGAGGCAGCCGAGTTACTCTGCATCGCGCGCTCACAGCAGGCAAGCAGAAGCGTCACTCACGAGGACGCACGTCGAACATGAGGACAAGACTGAATGCAGCACAAAGACACATCTGATACGGAAACATGAGAACCTGACACATTCTCAACACTTTTTCCTATTTAGCTCAAAACTTGTTTAAGTTTATTCTTGACTTACTTTTTCAAAATAGGGATTTGCTATTTTTAACTGACACAAGGGATAAATATGTTTGCATTTAACAAGACCTCACTTACCCTGGTAAACGTGCCTTCAAAACTGTGAATATTCCGCTGCGGTTTCTCAGCACCAACGTAAGCGCTGATAGAAAGAAGATCCTGGAAGACAGAGTATCTAATTTATTACGTGTATACAAAATTACTTGAAAAGTTGTCAATGATCAATTACTATTTCTCATTTGCTTTTTATCAAAAGCAGTGGTTCATTTTCTTGTATTTCGTAAGCCAAGTCCATGAATTAAGATGGAAGATAGCAGAAAGAAACAACTTCGGAGGGAGGGAGAGAGGGAGCGGAGAGGGAGAGAGGGGAGAGGGGGAGGGAGCGAGGGAGCGAGGGAGGGAG
>RJWH01008250.1:0-32195 GCA_004363575.1 Solenodon paradoxus
GTGGGGTCAGCAGAAGGAAATGTGCTTCTAGTAGACAGGAAAATGATAATGCTACCTTCCAGGTATTCCCAGGACTCTGGAGGCAGCCAAGTTCCAGAGTCAGTCTACCCAGCTGGGTGTCTTCAACATCCCTGGGGGGGTGGGGGTGGGGGGAAAGAACATGTGAACTCCGACCTGAAAAACTGATTATTTTCATTTCGCATCCTTTTCCTATACTTCAATGACCATGATCAAAAGATTTTTAAAAACATTTCCATTTTCTGTATGGCCAAATTGTCTTTTATGAAAATGTAGTACTTTGGTAATTAGGAACTAAATGCCATTTAATAATATTTTTATGTGGTAAAATATATATTTGTGTTGCATAACAGCCTTTTAGCCATGTTTAAGTGCACTTTTCAGTGGCACTAAGTACATTCAGGATGTGGGCAACCATCACCATTTTCTATTTCCAGAACTTTTTTTCATTATCTGAAACAGAAACTCTGTACTCATTGTATAGTAATGCCATACTTCCCTCTTCTTGGTAACCTCTAGTCTACTTGAATGCGTAGTGTAACAGCCCCAGGTGAGTGGAACTCTATGAATCTGTTCTTTTGGTGCCTGCATATTTCACTTAACATGGCGTCCTGGAGTTTAGCGGATTAGTCGGCCAAGTGGGATCCATGAGCACACCGAGGACTCGGTTGGACACCTGGGAACAACCAAGTTATTTTTGGAGTCACGTTTTGCAACTCTCAGTTCTGGGCATCTAAATTATGCATCCAAATGTAGCTCAATTTTAGAATAATTGGATTATATGACATTACATTTCCATATCTGAAAATATATCTCTTAAAATATTTGTGTTCTCAGTAATTTCCAAATAGAAGACTAACTTCTAAGAGAGTGGTAATATCTGGTGATGGCAAGTGCATGGGGGAGAGGGGAAGGCTCACATAACAATGGTGTTGTATGATTAGTGACATTTTAAAAGATGATTTGGCAATACATTATCAAAATTTAAATTTCACATATTCTTTGAGCCTTCAGTTCTACTTCCGAGGTCATCCTATAGCAATATTTGCCAGAGTACAAAAACTTATGGACAATCCATTCCTAATGGTGGTAGGGAAAAATTAATGGTAAAATACTCTTTAATATGGATCAATTAGCTCATTTAATGGAGTGCTATGCACTCTAAAGAGAGTACGATAGATCAGTCTTCACTGATACGGGTGGCTGTCAGTGATATACTTCTAAATTAAAAAATTGCACAGAAATATCTAAAGTATGACCCAATTTCTATAAAAATGAGTAGCAAAACACCTGATTGCTCCTAGGAGGTAGAAATTAGAGGAGGAGCAAATGGAGAAAACTGAATGTTCACTCTTCCTAACAGTTCTGTGTAGTGTTTAAATATTTTTCCAGTGAGTGTGTGAAACTTATATAAATTCAGTCTTTATACAGTTTTGTTTTTAATATTTTTTTCAATGAGCAAGAATAATTTCTGTAGTTTTTTTAGAAAGATGAAAGTACCACATCTGCTCTTTCTTTAAGAAAAACATAGAGTGGCAAACCCATGTCATCTACATACTAGAATAAACCCTTGAACCCTGAGACTAAAAGCTAATTGCTATTAGCAACATAAAGCAATAGATTAGAGAGATTTTCTTTTAATAAGAACTGTTTATATTAAAAATTTGCATGTTCTGAATCCTGCTTTCCGCAAATGTCCTTATACTATACAAGCAAAAATGAGTTAGAGAATGATAGCTGTGCTCAAAATCCCCATAAGTCTTCTCTCAGATTCGTAAAGATTGGGCTGAACCATATTCTTTGAAAAAAAGGAAGTGTTCAAAAAGGAATAAAGTTGGTGACTAGTCCAGCTCCCACTGTGGATCAATTTCTTTAATTTCTCTGAGTGCTGACACCCTGCCTCTGTCCTTGGGAGGACATTAAGTCAGCCTACATCAGGGAGGAGTCACATTCTTTCCTGTGAAGAAGCTGACAGAATCCTTGGTACCTACTAGGTTAATATAGCTGGATAATGCTATCATGGTAAAATTTTTTATCTCAGGAGTTAACCTTTACTTTGTTAATTCATCCAGGTCAAAGATTTGCTGAAGGAAAAAATATAATTTTTGCTTCCTAATGAATTTCAAAGCAAACATAGCATCTATTCTGCTTGAATGCTCCATATATGAAGTGCTCTGCTACCCTAAAATGTCTACCTAAAAGAAAGGGTTTAGTTGAAACTTGAGATGATTCTTTTAAACATGTAAATTCTAGATATTCCAGAAAGGCAAATGGGATGGTTGGAATGATGGTGCTGGCATAGCTTATGTTTATTAGTTATGAAATTGATAGAAATATCTCTGGGTCAAGAAATGTGGGAATGTTGGACAGAGCAAAGGGTAAAGGACTACAGTTTTGTTTTGTTGTTTTTTTCTCAGATATCCCTAAAGTTTCCTCTTACAGTCGGAGATGTAAAACCCACCCCACTAGCTTCCACTTTAGCTTTTCTGTGTAGAGCAGCAGGAGTAGCTTGGAAAGAGCAGACCTCTGTAGGATTTTATACAAGACGTCATCATGCTTACATAATGATCGCCAAGAAGGAAGAAAATCTTGAAGTTCTGTGAAATAAAAAAGAGGTACTGAATTATTAAAATAGTGTATGAATAAAAATTCATGAAATACGAATTTTGTGTAGAGACTGACGGTTTTTGTAGTTTTGTTAGCAATACGGTCAATCGTTTGATGGAAAATCCAGTTCAGCCTAGAAGTATATGAAATTGAGATGAAAGAAACCAGCTAAATTTCTTAGCCAAGAAGGAAATCTGAAGTGTATCACAGAAGAGGTAATTTTTATGCTAGGTTGGGTCAAAGGTTTTACTAGTTCCTATGTATGGAAACTAGAAGTTACTAAGTACCAGTTATTGTTTATATTTCATGCTATATACTATATATGCAGTAAACTGCACATAATTCTTGATTCAGTCATTCTAACTAAATTTCGTTTTTTTTCTAAGGATCACAGATAGAGAACTCAAGGAGATGCACCACTCATCTCCCAACAGGAACACTTGGTGCAAGTACTAGGGTTGGCAAACAGCCTCAGTGGCCATACTTGTGAACCTGTTGCAATGATCATGACAAGGCCACACTTTCTGCAAGCTGCTTCTAGACAGTGACTGGCTACTAGATCTTGGTTCTTTCTGCCTGACACCATTCTCTTTTGAAAGGACTGCTGCCCTCTGGGGCTCCCCGCCTACCAGACTGGGGCACGCTCAGAACTGCATTGTATTCTGAGGCTCATCTTGCTCTTGCATCCTCCTTCAATCTCTTCTTACAAGTTGTTAGATCTGCATCACAATAGAATGGCTCTCCTTTTCTATGTCTTGCAGGTGTTTTCTCCTATAAATCCTTCAAACATCTACTTCCATCTTGGCATCTACTTCTCAGACAGCTTGAAAAGATACAGTTTGAATAACGGGACTTCAACTTGCAATAGAGATAAAGGTTGTAACAGTTAGGTGCTTGTTTGCTTTTTTAAGTACTGTTAAGCACTGTTTACAAGTTAGTGTCAGCAAGTCACTGTTGTCTGGATATATTTTAGATTATTTAGAAAGAAGCTTTGAGTGAGGGGTCCCAATAGTGAACAAGGAAACAATTACTGTGTAGAACGCTATGAGAGAACATCCCGACTTGGCTTTGTCTTTTATCCCAGTACACTTTGCCCACTAGCCTAAAAGAGTTGAATCAAGGCTTGTCAGCCACAATTACTGACTGGCATCTCACTGGCTATGTTCTGTAAAAGTATGTCTGACATTCAGATTCAGAGTTCTTATGCGCAGACATAAAACAACCGGATCCACCAAATTCTAAAAAATAAGAGTACAATATAGAAGTTTTCTTACATTTTTCTGTTTAGAATGAATGGCACCTTACTCATTGAAGATGTTGATGTCTTCTATCAATAAAGGCAGATTCAGATTCACTTAACAAAAAAGGATAAACAAAGACTTAGAATTTTCAGTCACATATGCTGATCTCAATGTCTGTTTGCCCTGCAGATGGGTGCATGACCGAATCCACTTGTTAGCTTATGTAAAACTCCTTAAAAGTAGCTTGGTTTAATATAGGCATTTTGGCTGCTTACATGCCCCTAAGTTCAATATTTATACCCTATATAATGAATGAGATTCACCAACATAATTTAAATAGCTTGAATTTTTCTTGACAAAATCGCAGCCAAAGTTTTAAGCTATTTAGGAAGACTATTTTCCCTGTATAATCTAATACTTTTGGGAATTTTAGGGTAGTGGATTTATATATTCCCTAGGTTATTTATTATGATTTCCTAAGGGTAATGATCTATTACATGGATTATCTCATATAATTCACATGACAATCCTATGTGGTATGCCATTTATTATCTCTAGTTTAAGAGACATAAACCTAGTTTTAGAGAAGTTGAGTAATTTGCTCAAGGTTACATCAGTTTAGCAGGGATTTTAATGTAGGCTGGTCTGACTCCAAATCTATACCTTTACATATACAACGACATCCTTCCCAAATGCCCAACACAATAGGAGACAGGAGCCATGATTCACATTAATGTAACATTGGGAAAGTCTCACGTCCCCTGGAAAATTTATAAAATAAATAGGTTGGGTTGGTCTAGAGACTGACAGTCTAAACTGGTTGAAAGCTACTGATTAGATAAAAGGACCCCTTTCTGAGAATGGAACTCTATGTGCATTTTACAATTATGTGTTATCCATGTGAGGAATTCACAAATGAAAAACTGAATTCCGTTTGTAATTCCTGTTCTAATTCACATCTTCCCCTCTCCCTCACCAGTAAAAGTGTATCCCAAAAGTATTTTGGGGCTCAGATTCTGTATCTGGCCCACACATAATAAAACTACCTGCACTACTTCTAAAAGACCACCGTTTGGATTATGTCCATTGAGAAAGAGCTATTACATAAACTATACATAAAAATTCAACTTAACTTACCCAAAGTGTTTTTAAAAAGCCACAGATCTCACAAATTTATAAGTAGTATGCCTTATTATAAATAATAAGCAATAGTATTTGGGCAATAGGTCTCTGCTATGCAAATTTCCTCACTTCCATTCATTGTAAGGCTTCTAGTCTGATAATACTTATAAATCATAATATCTAAGATAATTATTATTCAGTTCTATAAGTGGTCACCTCAAAACTGTTCAAAAATTAGCAAATCGATGACATATGGGCAAGATATTGTAGTATAGGTCAGGTGGTTCTATGACAAAATCATATGAATTCTTCCTCACAGTTTGTTCTGTTTTATTAATTAATTCCCAAGGTTGTATCTTACTGGAAGCAAAGTATGTATTTCCTGCCATTTTATGCTATAATACATTGCTGTTGAATAATAATCTTTCTCTCATCATTAGATAAACAATAGTACTACTGAAAAGTTAAGTCAATATTTAATTAGTCAAAACACTGAGTGTCCTAAAAAATATTGAGCTCAGGATTTTGCTTATTAAATTACTCTTCTCATGTCTTTTCTCCCCATCTGTTATTGCTATTTTATCATCCACTTCAAGTTCAAGCCAACACTTTTGCCTAAAGGACCTGCCATTGCATTTTTATTATTTCATTTAAAATGAAATTGATCATCTTATTGAAAATACATTTGATTGATCAAAATGAAATAATTCTATTAAATTCAGTCTTTCCTAATTTTTCCACAGTGGCTAGCTGAAAGAGAGGTACTTTTGTATTTTTCAGGAACAGAAAAAAGCTCTCCTTTTTATGGATTTGCACTACAGATTGGAACGTAAAATATCCTTAAATAGAATACCTTTTTCTTGCCCCCATGAGGGTAGGAACCCTCGTTGGAACCTAGGTTTTTATTTGGCTGATGTGTCTGTGAAACAAAACTGAACTATCATAGTTTATATGGTCTCTTTTTGACATTTTATCACCAAAATGAAGCAGGGGAACCTAGATTTTTCTTCCTAGTTGAAACAAAGAATTAATAAAAGGAACCAGAAGAAACAAGCTTAAGGAAGAATTTCTCTTGTATCTTGCCAGAAACACAGCTGCCCACCCCTTCCCTGGAGGTGCCACACAGTTGATAGAGCTCTTGTTTAACAGTAACAAATGGAAAAACTTCAAGAGTCTAAAAGGAAATTGGTTTATACTTCTCCATTCCAAGGGTAAGTGTTGTAGTGAAAGGCAAACACAGAAAACATGTCATAACTCCATGTCTTGATTTAAGTCATAGAAGCTCACTGTCAGGATTTGGGTTTTAGGAGAGCAATGAGTTTGGGCATGCCCATGTTTTTCTGAGCGAATAATGCTTAAATCTGTAGCTGCTTAATTTTCTGACTAATGCCACTATCTTCAGAGCCTGCTAAGCATGACTTACCAATTATATACAAGGGTATATTATACCGTATTTTTCAAGTCCCCTACAACCTCTAACACTTCCTCTCCACCCTAACTTTCAGCTGGTGATCTTTCCTGAGTACAATAAGAAAGCTGAAGTATTCAGAGGAAATCTTTCAAAAACTCACCCTTCATCGTCACTGCCATTCCCATCCACTAACCAACACATCTGTCCTCAGACACCTGTTATGATTGATCATTTTTCCCATTGCTCCTAAAACCAAATTCCCTTCTTGCAGGCAATATTCTGTAGTGTCTGCAAAAGGACATCACTGTCTCCTCTCTCTCCTATAATCAGTCTTTTGCTCTTTCTGAAATCATTCCTATTAGCAGGCAGACACACTGTCATAATTTTTCTAACTATTTTGATCCCAGTTCCTTAGTTATCACCCATTTTTCCCTCTGCCTTTGACAGCAAAACTCTTTAAAAGAATTTCTTATACTTAGTGTTTCCAATTCATCTTTTCCAACTGCTCAAAATGTATTCCACTAGGCCAGTCCCTGTCACCATCTCTTATTAATAACGGCCAGGTCTAAGCTATCAGTGAACTTCCCATTACTAAATCCAATAGCGAATTCTCATCCTACTTGACCTATTAGCAGCATCTGAAGCAAATGACCACTCTCAACTCTATCATATTGCCTCTTCATTAGGCAAAGACAGACATCCAGATGGTTCTAGATATTCATCTATTTTTTGGTAGCTAAGCAAGGCTTAGTTAGCTTAATACAAACCTAGAGGATACCAGTTGCTGAGCCCCAGGAAGGATTTTCTAAGAGTCACATTATCAAGAAGGAAGCTTCCATTATTACATATTAACTAAAATGTTCCTGTCTACTCCTACATATACCTAAACCATTATAAGGGTGGTCCTTCTCCTGGAATCTTTATCTGTGAGGATGAGAGCCCTGGGGATCTTATGCCCTCTGCCACTTCTTGGTTTGTAAGATTTTCCCCAGTAAAACCTATTCTGTATGTAACATGGTACTCACAGGAAGTGTGTGACTGAGACTCCTTTGCTATCAACTGGTTTCCAAGACTTCTCATTCAAATGTTTTTTTTTTTTTTTTTTTCTCTAGTCTCATGACATTCACTGCTAGGCCAGACCGTCTTATTGACCATGAGGGGCAGTATGAATGAGGTTACTGAAAGGCTGATAATGCTGTAAGCATAGGTATGGGTGATAATTAAACGGGCATGTAAGCATTCAGTGAATCATATATTTAGTATTTGTTCATGCTTCTGTAAGTTATCCTTCAGTAAAAACTTTTTCAAGCAGTCATGCTGGATGTTGTGTCTTATCTTGAAAACGGACATAATAACATTACTTCATAGGAATATTATGATTCAAAGAGGAAACAAATGTTCAAATAACTTTCAGTTTATAAGGCAATCAGTAAACTTTATTTTACTTCCTCATGTTTCTTCCCTTTAACATACTGATATTTACTCCTTTTTTTCATAAGCAAAATTTTCTAATGCATTTAAAGAATGATTGAGTCTTTTGGAGACTACTTGCACCAAAGCCTGGAATATTAAATAACCATAAAAACATTAGTTAGGGATTACAGATATCTTGAGATCAAAGGAACATTGATTATAAGAAAGAGGTGACAAAGATATAGATCATGAGCACATATGATCGTAAAAGGAAAAAAGACATGAGTGTGTGTGTTAAGTGGGTATGAAGGAAAAGTCTACAAAGAATGAGAGTAATTAATCTGTACTAATCTGGAACTAAGTAGAAAGTTAATGAAGCACTTAATACTGTAGATGACACATCACAATGTGTGTGTGTGTGTGACAACCCACACACCATGCTACCATTGAATCAGCTCTAGAGTACCTTCTCCAGATATTTTCACATGTAAGAAAAATGAAAATCTATATTGTTTAAGCTATTGCTATTGCAAGATATGTGTCATACATTGTTGACCTAATCCCAACTGACACAATTTTGTACTGATTAAACTTTTTACCATGAGGTTTTTTTTTGAGAATAGTAATATAAATGAAAAATTGATATTTGAGTGCATCCCATGATTAGAAATTAAAAGTAGAGCAATTGATAGAAATGAAGAAATCTAGGAAAATATGTGACATGTCAAATATGTGAAAAGATCAAGGGAGATGATTTAGGTGAAATTAGCACAAATGAACCTTGTTCTTGGCATTTTTTTAAATGCTTTTACCCTCACTTTTGCCCTTCTACCACTTTATTTTCACTCTAGTCTCCAAAAATATATTTTTACATAAATCTTTAAAAATTACATATTCAATACCATCTTTGTAAAAACTATGGAGATAGAATTTGACAAATCCATTCATCTTTGTTTTTAGTAGAAGTATCAAGCCAGTTTTGTTTAGGATTAGGTCTTTCTGGTTAATGCTTCTTAGAGGCTACTTTTTACTCTGATATTTGATTCTGTTTCACAATCTTTGCACAGTATACTTTATACTTGTTTTCTAAAATTCCCATTAAACTCACTTTGTTCTATCTTCAGTCGATGTGCTGTGTAATCTTCTTTTATCCCTTGGATCCATTTGCCCCTCAGCCTTTCTCTGTCCAGGAGGCTGACCTGTATGGACGGCGTCACCCAACTTCTCTTGTCACATGGTTATCAAAGGAACCAGCACGAGGTCATGAGGGATAAGAAGTGAGACTGATGTATTTGTTTGCTCTGCTGTATTCCTTTACCACATGGCAAAAGCCAAAAAAATTGTTGGGTAATGCCTCTCCCATGACTAACAAAGGTGAAAGATAATAAAGAATGAAATATAAAATTAATTAATTGCAATTTAGAATATTTTCTCTGAGTCAGTAAATGAGACAATGAGGTGGTGAATGCCCCAAGTAGACTGCTGAGAGAACTGGGACTAGGAAATCTTCTCTCTGGAGATAACATGAAAGCTAAGAGATGGGCACGACTAGTCTTATGAAAAGTTGAAGAAAGAATGGTTCAAGATGATACTGGGGGAATAATTCAGAATAAAACAAAAGTTAATGACGGAGAGAAAGGAGAAATGAGATAGAAGACTGAGCATCGATGGCAGATAGTTGACAGGTGTGGGGACATGTCCTCCACTATAAAGAGGGAAGAAAGAAAGGATGGACAGGAATGCAGGCAGTACATCATGGTGGCTATAAGTAATACTATTATCTTGTGTATTCAGAAGTTACTAAGAGAATAGAGCTTAAATTTTCTTACCACAAGATAAAAATAAAACTACATGTGATTGATGTTAATTAGACTTATTGTGGTGATCATTTCAGAATATATTCAAATATGAATCATTGTTATTTTCTTGAAATTAATATGTTACATGTCAATTATATTTCAATTAAAATTTTTAAACGCAGATTGTATATTTGATGGCAAGCATGTGAGGGAGTACACAACTAATGATCTGTATATTCTTAGTTTTTTCGTAACTGAACCTAATGTTTTACTCAGTCCCAAATTTAAAAGTTATATATAATGGTCACTTGGGATCTGTTTTGTCATTTGATTTAATTACAAAGTCTCTTCTGTTTATAAGCAATAACATAGACACATATTGTTCATATTTTTAGTAAAGATTAAATAATGTCATGTTATAAAATATCTGTTTAAACCATATTATAAAATTTAGATAATTTGGTATATTAAATGAAGATGTCATTTGACTAAAAATAACAGTTAAATTTTTACATGGTCATAGCAGCCATGGCTAACCAATGAACTGTGGTTTATGGAAGTCAATAATTCCTAAGTAGAATGTATATTAATGGCCTCTTATGCCTCTTAGACTGAGATTCTATTTTTCAAATGAGCCAGAATATTTGAGGCATTCCTTATCATTTTAAAAGTAGCTAATACAACCAACTACACTAAACTTTCTTGAAATAGCCTGCAATGCAGTGATTCCAAAGTGACAAAGTCACTGGAACAAAAATGACTTTAATAGAAAGGAAATTTATAAGTGGACAATTATCATCTAGACTGAATTTTTTATGGGAAATATATTACGAAAGAAACAAGAAAAATGATATGGAAGTAATATACCAATTCTCATCCATGTAAAAAGAACAACCACCTTAACTACAGATATTACCAAATCAAGACATTATTGCAAAATATTTTTTTCCTATGTCTTTGCTTGATTTTGGTAACAGAGTAACAGCTAAATAAATTGGGAAGTGCTTCTTTTTGTTTGAAAACTGGCAACCTTTTGTTTTCTGAAAGAAATTGTGTAGAACTGGTATTATTTGTCCCTTTTAAGTGTTTGATAGATTTCACCATTTAAATTGTCTGGGGGTATAATTTTCTTTTCTAGAAGACATTTAGTTCTTTAATGAACTTTGGTAGCTTGTATCTTACAAGGAATTTGTCTCTTCTAAGTTGCAAAATATATGGTGCTTTAGTATTTTTCTAATTAAACTTTAATGCTTCAGGCTTTAACAGTGATAACTCCTCTTTCACTTCTGAAGCTATTGATTTCTCTTTTGGAATTTAATTTTATTGAAAGAGCACTGCATCATGAAATGATATAGCTCTAAAGTGTATATCATAATAAGTCCAAATCTGTATATATTAAGTTTATCACCATTTCATTCTTCCTTAACTACAATTAAGCCATTGTAGCCAATTTTTCTGAATCCCATTCCCTTCCTGCAACCACTAATTTGTTTTCATTGGCTAAAAGTCTTTTTTTGTTTGATTCAGTGATTTTTTTAGGGTTGATTTTCCATATACCACAGGTGAATGATACCATACAATGTCTTTCTCTTTCTGGTTGTTCTCATTAAGCATTATTCCTTCTAGCTCCATTCATGTTACTGCAAATATTAGGATTTCAATTTGTTTGATAACTGAGTAGTATTTCATTGTGTATATACCACATCTTTTTTAGCCTCTCATCTGTTGATGGGCATGTAGGCTGTTTCCTACTGGTTATTGTTTCCTATTCTTGGCTATTGTGAATAATGCTACAATGAACATGGGGGTGTGTATATAGCTCTGAGAATTCATGTTGTTGTGTTTTTAGGGTAAATACTCAGCAGAGGAATAACTGGATCATATGTCATTTCCAGTTTCAACTTTTTCAACTACTTTTCCATAGTGGTTCTTGATTCTGAGTTCACTGTAAACCAGAATTCCACTACTGTGGATTCCTAGGTGGGTAACTGGTGGATGGTAAGTCATTAACTGAAGTAAGAGAGGCAGAGGACAGTTTTGCTTTAGGGAAGGAGACTTGAGGTTCCAGTGCAGACAAACTTCAACCTCAGATCAGGAAAGGCCTTGAGATGCAGAAGGGCTGTTCCTGTGTAGACAGTGCAGTGGTCCTATCTATGTATGGAACAGAACTGTAATAATTAGAAAACCAAAAGAACATTCTTCCAGTGTGTCACTGCTTAGAATGCATGACTGTTTTGAGGAGTGTTATTTCACTGGAGTTATTGTAGATATTGGCATAAACATTGCTTATTTACCTTCCTTGTTCTTCCTAATCTCCACTGAATAACATTTAAAATGCCATTTTAAAGTTCTTGTTTACACATTAAAGAGATGTTTTCTCATTCAAGATTAGCTAAGTCTGTGAAGACACATTAAGCAACAAATATTTTCAGTGAGTTAAGAAAAAAGCTGAACCACAAGAAATGATGACTGTGTTGAAATCCAGATAGAATCAAATGGCACGAGGTTGAACACACGATGTAACATTTCTTTTGCATCATGAAACTGTCAGAAGCCCCACAAGAGCAAGCCTTAGACCAGGGATTAAAGTGTAACCAGCAGGGCAGTGAAAACTGCCTCTGGCTCCAGCACCCAGTGGTGGATGCATTCGGATTGATAAGGCAAAATGATGGACGAGTTCGACACGTGGGACATGTAGTACGTGACCAGCACAGACCCTTCACCAAGAAACAAAAGAATGACATCAGTTGAAGAAGACCACCAATAACTTCAAATGACATGTCACCTTGTCCGATCAGGCTCTTGGTCTGCAGGCTCCTCTCTCCATCCCGCTTCCTCACCATGTGGGATTTTCCCTTAAAAACTCAGGCCTCTGGCAAGGCCTCTAGTCAGCCTCCCCACTACTGGGGTCTTAGCCTCCTGGCTGGCTCCATCCTCTCTCTCCCTCTGCTCCCCACTAATGGGGGGTCTCAGCTTCCCTTGACTGGCTCCCTCTGTCTCTCTGCTCCCCACTAATGGGGTTAGCCTCCCTTGACTGGCTCCCTCTGTCTCTCTGCTCCCCACTAACAGACCCCCAACTTGCTTACTGGCTGTCTGGTCTGTGGAGCGACCCTGAACCCACGGAGTCTGGACGTCCCTTAGTCGGCTCCATCCCTTTACCCTCTGATTAAACCTCTGCTGGCTCACTCGTCTAACTCTGCCAGGGGTTCTTTGAGAGACCCAAAAACCCCCATAGTAACTATTTCCATAATGTAAAGATAAAAATTCTTCAGTTTTAAAGTAGTGTAAGTAGGAAGAAGCCAGGATGAAGGGTTGGAGAAAAACTTGCACTGAATACTTTTGAGTGAATTTTGAATTTGAGCCATGTGTATATTTAATCTATTCCAAAATAAATTAAAAAAATAATATATAGAAATGAAAAAAGTTCCACTCACAAAAGTCCTACAAATTATAACATGTATAGGGATAAACTTTAGCAAGAAAGGGAGAGGACTTTTATAAGGAAAACTATAAAATGTACTTTAAAAATATAAAATGATTTGAATAAGTAATGCAAAACCTGTTTTTCTGGCTGGAAGATTGACTACAATAACATAACAGTTCTTCCAAAATTAATTTAATATTTTAATTAATTCCAATCAGATATCTAATGATACTTGGGAAGTATTACTTGGGAAGAAAAGTATTTTAAAATACATACGGAAGCATAGCTGCCTAATAATAGCCAAGACAGTTTAGAGTAAAAAGTAAAAGTATTAGCAAAGAATTTAAGGTAATCTTAGATATCTAATACGCTATTTAAAATTTTATGGTATGCCGATGTAATGTATTTTTATTTATTAAACAGAAACGCATATTGTTAAGATGTTAAAGATATTGTTCTAAGTGTCTTACAAACATTAACTTGTTTAAATCTTAAACAATTCTATGAAAGAGATGGTATTATTATTCCCATTTCACAGGTGAAGAAACTGAGGTTCAGAGAGTCTTGCCCAAGTTCACATAATCAATATAATGCAAACTGGAATCAAACAAGCTCTAGATTAGCATATTTTGCAGTCTTTCAAAAACAATCAGTTGAATAGAACAGAGTTTACAAATGGATCCTTCAGAAAACAGGGTCTTTTTAGACAAAGAATTGTGTTTTAATTCAGCAGAACATTAGTCTCTGAAACTGAGACAATCACTTCTTCAATAAAACTCTAACTTGACAGGAGTTCTGTATTTATGACCAGAACTGAGTAACAGCTGAACTTCATCAAAAATAGAATAAATTAGGATACATGAATACTATGAACATATTGCAATTATTAAGAAAGAAGTCATAGCAACAAGATAGCTACATCTTTAAGTGGAAAATCAGAGATATGAATTTAAAATATTTCTATTTGTATATATGTATTTGAATGAAGATGGAGAAACGTATACAAAGAAATACAACATGGCATTACCATCTGTTACATCAGAAAACAGTGAATGAGAGAATGTTAGTGACAGAAATTTAGTAATGGTTGCGATTCTCTTTGATTCTTCACTCATTGCAGTAATTTTCACTTTAAAAAAAAACTAAGTTAAACTTTAGACTTTGTAAAAACTAAATATTTTAAGTATTAAATAAAAAGTTTGAAGTTATTAAGCCTTTAATGTCTGCTTCTATATACACAATTATCTTTTAGCTATTCATGTATTTTAAACAAAATATTAAAGTTTATTTGAAAAAATGTCCTTATAACATCAAAATTATTATGAAGTTGCATATAAAATAGTCTTTGCTAAAAAAAACAACAAATCTCTGAAAAAAAGAGTGCCAGTACTATCCTTCCCAAAAAGGACTATAACATCATAGCATCTAATTATATGCTCATGCAATAAGGGGATATTGCATGGCATTGGGGCGACTGTAAAACAAGGAATTTATCTAGAGGGAAAGTAAATTCAGATAAAGTGAGACTGTTCCTTTCTCTTCTGCGTTGGATAATTGATGTTTTCATCTCTTGAACTACTGTCCATTAGCCTTGCTCAGTCATGCTTTAAGCCCAGGAAACTGACCTGCAGAGATTCTATCAACATCCCTCTGGCCTCCAGCTGAGATCACTCAAAGGAAGACACTGTGAGAAACTGGGGGTTTTATGAGAGAATCGTCTAGATATTGATTCAGCCCTCCCACCTGCTATTTTTCTGTTGAGCTGACAGTGGTGATCTCTTCAGGTCACCTAAAAGGTGATCAGTTTCCTAGGATTTTATGTTTGGGGAGTTTCCTCCCCTATTCTTTTCATACGTTTCTCTTTCATACCCTTGAGGGAAACTATCTCTTAAAATATTCCTTAAACTTTGTAGAGTATCCTCAGTAACTCCTTTAAATATGCCATCTGAGTTCTATCGAATGACTCATTTAGTCTCTCACCTCTAACATGTGGGAGCAATCTATAGTTCATCATCAGTTCAATAATTTTTCCCATGCTTTTTGGTTTGGATAAGACAACCCTACATGAAACTTCAACTGCTAGTGTCGAGCTACGGCCACGGGCCACAGTAAAGCCGTGACAAGGTGGGACTAAACAAAAGCAGCGCAGGAATTTCCCATTTCTCAGTTATTTTTTTCTGAGCAGCCCAGGATGAAACCATCATGAGGTGAGCTGGAACAACCAGTCCAAGTTGACAAGGATTCTTTCAGCTTTAGAACTTCCTCAAAAGAAATGACAAGTTCAATAGGGCTTGAAAAAATCTGTGGTGACTGTGTAAAGACGCTGGTTTTGCCCTTGGTGTTCCCTTCCTCATTAAAATGTTATTAGCATGTTCACTTTCACGGCCCTCGGTGCCACGACAGATCTGACAGGGACCGCAAATAGTGGGAAAAGAGGGAGCACACTTTTCCTGGAATTCTCTGCCTCTTCCTAGAAAATATTAGCATAACTCCACCATATAACTACGCTAATCTCACCTCTGGAAACGCTGAATTTATATAAACCTGGAGTGCAGGCCAACCCATGGGCCTCTCAGTAGGAATGTACCTGGGGTTCCTGCATTAAACTATCTTTCTCTTCAGATTGTCCATATACTTGAGAGTCCTTATTTCATTCTTGAAGTGGGGTCCTCAAGGACCCCTCCCACTGACAATCACTAATGACTGATTTCTTTCTTTTGTTTTTTTTCAAAGAGGAAGGCAGGCGGGCATGCAATCAACAGGCAGAAAGGAAACAGGAAGAAGCAGCATTTCACTGATTTCGTTGTTTATTTTAGGTCCTCTTCTCCTTGGACTGTGCATGGGTTTCACTCCAGGCACAGACAACCCTCGATAATGTTTTTTTAAGCAAAGGTGCAGGTAGGAAAGAACGCAGCAGGCAGGCAGGCAGGAAAAGAGGAGGAAGAAGTATTTCCATTTATGTTTATTTAGTTGTTCATTTGGTTTCTCACTCTAGCCCTGGGTGGCAAACCACGTCCTTGGATATATGTGGGCTATGCCTGGCAGATTTAACTCGAGGCCACCAGGGCACTCCAATGAGCAGTGGTATTTGACAGGAATCCTATTTTTCTGAGCACAGGTCTCAGCAGTGGACTTAAAATATTCAGCACGTCATGATGTAAACAAATGTTTTGTCATCTGACCTTTGTTGTTCAATATACAGAGTGTGGGAAGAGTAGATTTAGCATAATTCTTAAGGGCCCTGGGCCTCAGAATGGTAAATGAGCACGGGATTAAATTTAGAGTCACCAGCCACATTAGTCCCTAATATATTCAGATCTTCCTTTGAAGCTCTGAGGTCATGAAATGATTTCTCTTCTCTAACCATGAAAGCCCTGGATGACATCTTCTTACAACATAAGGCTGTTTTCATCTACACTGAAAACATGTTTCATCAGTGATTTTAGTTAGATCTTATTGATAACTTCTTGCAGTCTATATGTCAACATTTGCTGTTGTGATAGGGCATCTTTTCTTAAACCTCATGAACCTCTGCTAGCTTCAAACTTTTCTTTTGTAGCTTTCTCACTTCTCTCAGCCTCTAGAGAATTAAAAAGAGTTGGATCCTTGCTCTGGATTAGCCTTTGACTTGAAGGAATGTTGTGGCTGGTTTGATATTCTATCCAGACCACTGAAACTTTCTCCATATCAACAAGAAGGCTGTTTTGCTTTCTTATCATCCATGTGTTCACTGGAGCATTACTTTTGGAAAACCTTGTAGGGTTGCCATAAACCTTCAATTTGTTAAAAAAAAAAAAAAAAGGCAATATCCTCATGGTGCATTAAAGCAAAATGCAATAAAATGAGGTAGGTCTGCCTGCACTGCTGAGACACGGGGCAGGGGTGCGGTGTGGGGTGAGGAGCTCAGTCATGTTTACAAGGACGTTAGTAAATATTTTCTCAGAGTGTATAAATGGGCTTGTAGATGAGGACCCATTTTTCTAGGAAGATGTAAATAACATACACAACAGGTTCTCAGATGTCATTTCATTCAAGGTCATTTCATTCTAACGCTGCTGAGAAAACAATCCCAGCCCACAATGCACAAACATTTTTCAAGAACTGCCTTTATTAGTGCCATTTCTGCTTAAAGTCACAGTTTCCAAGAACCTATCCGCATCATTAAGTGAGGATTTACTGCAGTACAAAGAGCACTCCAGAGACTTAAGAGATGCGTTACCTGTTCCACCACCCACTAGCTGCATGACACAGAGCTAGTGGTCTCCAGAATCGTCTATTCCCTTACCTATAACACATGGATCTAAAACCACACTGCAGTTGTGGAAACCAAAATGAACGTGAGGAATATGAAAATGAAACTCATACTCATTGCAGGCATTTAATAGGTTGCTGAAGATTTATAGTAGGTTTTAAAAAGTGATCTCTTTACTTTAACCTTGATTTTTACCCAGAACATGTAAGTTATCCATTTCTGAAGGCCTGCCATGAACTCAACTCCTGATTTGGCTTCTGTCGGCTTTCCTCCACTGCTTCCTACAACTTCTCTAAAGTTCTGCTCATTATCATTACTCTAGTTTCCTCAGTTTCACATTACCCATGTCCCAGTTCTCAGTTTAAAAAAACACTCAGAGGATGCATTTCCTCTGCGTTTTTGACACTTGTTCCTTTCCTCCTTTTAGACTTTTTGCAGCTCTGAGATTATTCACCCTTGTGTCTTTTATTCCACTCTGTAACTCAAACAACTCTAGTAACCCCTTCCTCAGATGCTTAGTCTTAGAAAGCTCACGCTTGTCACACCTGCAGTGCCAGGTTTGGCTCCAGTTTAAAGAAGAGCATTAAGCCCCTTTGGTTCACATGCTCTTTGGTTCATATTTCAGAAACAATGCCAGCAATCGAAAGGTCTGTATGAACTTCTCTTCCTTTGCACTGGTCACCTCCACTGTCCTAAGCAGCACTGAATTATCTCACTTTTCACACAGAGTCCAGTTAAAAAACAATCGTGACTGAGGCTCTGCTATGGTTAACTGATGATCTCTCAGGGAGCCTGAGACTTTTAATCAAGGCCGTACCTTTTCATTATCTGGTGACAGCCCATGAAGAAAGTAGACAGTGAGTCACCAAGGTCCGTGGAGAGCAAGATCTTCTCTTATATTTCTTTTATACCCTTCAAAGTGCAGGGGCAAGCCCAGAGTTAGTAATAAGCCTGGTGCTAGATCAGCAAGTGGACAAATTTGAGTTTTGCTTTCAAAGCCTCTATGTGGCAATTCATAGTGGCGACTCTAATGGCAGACCTGCTGTTCAACAGTCTTCCAACTCACTTAATCCCATTTCAGGTTTACTGCGGAGCTAACCAGCCTCCCTCTTCTGCTCTGCCCTAAGGCACAGCACCATGCCTTGGCTCTCTTGGCTCCTGGTGTGTGCCTGTTGCTTGCTTTAGGAGGATTTGTTTTTCATTTCTCTCTGGCAGGGTCCCAATTCTAGACTTGCAATAATCCCCAAATGCTTTGCATAAGCTTCCCCATAAGAACTGGGAGAGACTTAAACTAATTTAGTGAGAGGCGTATCTATCCTAGAATATAAGACAGAAAGTATTGAAAGTAATATTAAATTCATGATGATTCCAGCTATATGGTTGTGAAAATGAGTTTTAGTTCATATGTTCAGTATCTAAATGAAGCCAATGTGGACCAGAGAAAAACTAAACTAGGCTGCATGAAAACCCCGTAGTAGCGCTTAGAAAACCTGCCCTTTGTTCTCTCAGTTTGACTTAAGAAGGAAATGGTATTAAAGGAAAGACCTAAGTAGAATTTATCTTGTATAGGAAGGAGGCCAGTGAAGACCTCCTGGGCTTTCCCTACATGAAGTCAGGTATCAGTTTTAGCAGAGACAAGGCAGTGGTTTAGAGAAATGTCTCAATGGGCAAGAGTTGAAATGACTGGATGTTTTGTTACAGTCCTGCAATTTTGATTTTCTAGAATCAGGCTAAAAACATTTTTTTTTAAGTCAATAATGGAAGCAAGCATTATCTAATAATCAAGTTTGCTGAGCTATTAGCCCTAAGTGCTCATTAAATGGAAACTATAGATATGTAAGAAGAACTCTGCCCTTGGGGGCCTTATTCCCTAAAGAGTAGGAACAATGACTTACTTCTGCCCAACAGAATACTGCAGATAAAAATCACCAAGCCAAACAGAAAGGGAATGGAAGGAAAGGAGCTAACCAAAATTATTTCGGAAAACAGCGTTTTGACAGGATTATGAGATTCTACTGTAAGGCTTGAGATAAAAGAACTATACACAAACACTGTGTTATAGTTGGTATATTTCTTTCTCACAGGGACATCAAAACTATACTATCTTTCTACTACAATTGATAAATAAATGAGTGTGTATGTGTATATGTATATATACACACACACACATATATATACATATATATATTATAGCTAATAAGAGCTTGGCTCATCACTGTCAGAAGCTATAAATAAGAAAAGGAAAAAAGTAGAATTAGCTCTGTAGAAGTGAATTGGTGTCAAAGATAACAAATTGGATCCTATTTATAAAAATATATATAAACATAATTAAGTAAATAGATAAATAAGAGTAAGTATATTAGTTTGATCCATGGAGAATGCTAGAATAGTGACACCCAAGTAGAAATGGCTACATCTAGCACTTAGATGTTTGCTTTCTCCAATAAAATGAACCAGTACTCCTTGGAAAACTGGTTTATTCTGTGATTGAGTTAGTAAAAACACAGATTAGCTTTCACATCTTGTGGTATCTGATCTGACAAAAAGGAAGTGCTCAAAATAAAAATGGGGCATATCAAAGGGATACACTAAACTGACTTAACTATATACAGATACAAATTTGTTATCATGTATACTTCAAGTCTAGTTAATATTAAAATTCAACATTCCTTCAATAAAATCTATTATAAAAATTAAAATAAAAGTGTTCCATACGTAAATTTAGAATGGCTTAACAAAATAAGCAATGATTGTATTGCATTACGTCTCAAAAATGTTCATGATGCATATTGATAGAACTATAAATTCAGAAATGAGTTAGAAGTGACACGCTTTATTTACAAAAAGAATTTCAATTAATAAATGTAAAAGGAATGAAGAAAATAGAAAATTGAAATTAGAATCTCATAATAAGAATTGTTGCAGGCAAAGTCCATTATGAAAGCTTAAGCATGCTGGCTAAAGTTTAATCACAATTGGATAGTTGCATAATTTCAAAGTATCTCTGCCAAAATATTTAGTAATTACAAAGGAAAAATAGTTAAGTTTCTACATTAGACAAGTAATCAAAACTAACAATAGCAACATTGCAATCACTGATATTATAGCAACATTGTGATCACTGATATTATACCCTGAGAAGGGTATATAATGCCTTTCCAATAAAACATAACCTCCATCTAATTATAAGAAACATTAGAGGAACACAAGTTAAGGAAAATTCTTAAAAGCAATACAACAGTGTCAAGGTCATACAATGTATTAGAGGACTGTAGAACTGTCACAGAGAGAACAAAGGAAATATTACATCTAAATCAAGGTTGGGTAAAGTTTCTGTAAAGAAGAAGTGAATAAATATAGTAAGTTTTCATATAATTTTTTGTGACTATTCATTGCTACCATTTTAGTGTAAATGCAGACAGATATAATAGGTTTAAAAAATACTGTGAATGTGTTCTAATAAAACTTTATTTACAAAAACTAACAATGGACCAGATTTGGTCTGTGGAGTCAGTTTGCTGATCTCTGATATAATGCAATATAGATACCTGGCACAGAAAAAAAAAGTTCTGTTTTTTAGTTAATAGAATGATATTTAGGTTAATTCCTTAGTTTTCATACGTGCTCTATGAATATATAAAATGTAAACATGAAAGAAAGCTGTTGAGATGAAATACAGAAACTCTGTACTACAGTGTAGCCTCCTGTAAGTACAAAGCTATGTTTTAAAAACCTTCCAAAAATCAATTAGCCAAAATACATCCATACGTGTGTGTGTGTGTGTGTGTGTAAAAAACTGAAGGGGGGCATCTAGGAGGAAGAAGAGATGGAGTTAATTACCATGGGATGAGTCAACGTAAACTATATTTGTATGCCTGGTGAGCTTTGAAATCTACTACAAATAGAACTCCTAAGTGGTTTTTTTCGTTTTTGTTTTTTTTTCAAGTCACTAAAAATTTTCCCTCCAAGTATTTTTATATTTTCCTTTTGCTAATAGACAGGCTGGGGGCCATTAAAAACTTTGCAATAACTTGTAGAGTTCACTTGTAGAGAAAACTCTCACAACTTTAAAGAATTGTTAAAAGGTGCATGTATGATTTGGTCAAAGCAGAGTTCTTTTTAATCATTGCTGAATGATCCTTTGATTGATTCCAGGTTAAACTGGCAATTTATTTTAAAGAGCCTGGAGTCTGTTTTGTTGTTAGGAACATAAAAAGACCTCCCTTAAAAACAGAGGCAGACACTTCCATATATATATATATATATATATATATATACATGTGTATGTGTGAATTTCATTCTACACTCTTTTCAAATTCACTTTAAAATGCCTTATTATTTTTCTAATAAATATAGAAATATGGGATGGGAATGGGGTTGGGGGTTGTGGCAATTTGAACCTAGGCTGGAAATGAAACACTACTTCTTCCCTTTGTGAAAATCATACATACGTAACTACCTTTTTAAAAAAATATTAAACCATACTCGGAGGATTTTAGAATATTACTTACCCTGAAAGTACCTGAACTCATAAACCATCAGTCAAACAACAAACCTTTATTGAGTAATGACTGCGATAACTCTCTCTCACACACCCCATCATATCCAGTGCAAACCTTGTAGGTGCTAACTCCAAAATGTATCACTAATGTCTAATCCTTTTCCACCATCTACTAAATTCCAACCTAGTACAAAGCGCCATTATATCTTGCCCAGGCTCCTGTATCATCTGACCTATTCTCCTGTGTATACTCAGATCGCTCTTCACATACAGGCCAGAGGTGTCTTTTAAAATTGGAATTCATATCACATCACTCCTCTGATTACGATCCTCAAGTATTTTTCCATTGCATTAAAAAGAAATCTGAAATCCTTTTCAAGAAAATACAACCTTACACAATCTCTCTCGGTTTACCATTCCACTCTTGTTATTTTCTTCATCTGGAATGTTATCCTTTCAGATATTTTTGTGGCCTGCTTGTTATCATTTAGATCTCAACTCAGATATCTAGGAAGCCCTCCTGAGCTTCAAATATAAAGTTGACCCTATCAGATCAGTCTCTATCTCACTCCCTTCCTTTCTCCAAGCAATGGTTATTCTCTACAATAATCTTGTTTCCTTTCATATGACTATTTTCTCCTACTAGACCCATGAGAGTAGGGACCAGACTATTCTTCCGCATCATGAAACTTTCAATGCCCAGCACTGTCTCGACAAATAGGTGGTTAATAAACATTTCTTCATGAAACTGTGGATAAATGAATGCAATGCACTGTACTAAGCAATACGAATATTCAAGATTGATTTTGGTTTGCAGAGTTATAATCTAGTAATAGTCATGTTAGAGAGTATAATGGAACAAATCTGCATGACATACCACAAGCGGTCTTAAAAGACAAGGATAGTGCTAGGTTAGAGTGGTTCTCAGGAAGAAGTGATTAACTGATATAAAGTGTTATAATTATGCCTTAAAGATTGAGTAAACTTCTAAAATGTAAAAAACAAAACAAAACCAAGAAACCCCAAACCCAAATCCCCTGTGTACTGCCCTTTCCAGTTACCTTTCCAGGCCAAGGGAGTACAGGAGTAAAACCCATCAGCAAATGTGCAACGAACAATAGACAGCTGGAAACAGGGGACAAGAGTTCAGATTTGTGAGGTCAGTGCTCTGCCCACCAAGTGACAATTGTTCTACAGAAGTAGAAGAAATTTTGGAGAAGAGTGGAAATAGTATCATAAAAATAAAATAAATAATTGAAGAAATAGGTAAATGGAAAGTCATTGACAGAGAGAGAGAGACAGATACAGAGATATCGAGACAGACACAGAGACATAGAAAGAGAAAAGATAGGAGGGTGAGGTGGGAGGAGGACGAGAAATAGGAGGAGAGCATGTGAGAGAAACTCATGTATCAGCCCTTTCAAGTCTGTTTTGAAATAAACAGTTAGCAAATACCAGCACTCTCTGGTAGGAGTTTAACTAGCAGGATTATAGACACCAAGGGAAAAGAGATCCAAGAATGAAGAATTGGTCAACGAGGCCAAAGAACACGCTCCAGAGAGCTGGAAACTGGATGTGTTAACCAGGAGGCTGTTGCTGACCTTCTGGGAACCGTTTTAGAGGATCCTGGGAAGCGGATGCCAAAGTGCAGTAGGATAAAGAGTGAGTGGCCAGTGGTCAAGTGGAGGGAAGGCAGTGAACTTAGCCTTGTTTTTCAAGAAGTCTGTGGTAAATGGAGTTACAAAAAGGTGTGGTCTATCTTTTGTTTGGTTTTGGCTTTTTGGATGGAAGGATATATAACCACTGCACATTGTCTTATGGAAGTGGGAGGGAGCAGTAACTGGGCTGCTGGCATCACTGACAGGGTCCTAGTCAGGACAGTCACTTTTGCTGTGCAAATGTGCTCAGTTTTAGAGGAGGCCCTCATCATGAAGGAAAATAAATGGTACCAGCTAATTTAATCTGCTTAGTGAACGGAGTTAAAACTGGCTGTTTCTATACTTTGTTTTGTTCTATAGTCTCTTTGTTTTGTTTTTTTTCTTTTTTGCTTTTAAAAATTCCTTTAAAACTCTCACCTTAGTTTGACTAAATGGAAAGGAGAATTTTTTGTACACTTTTGTCAACATGGATCAGCATACAATTGGGGAAAGTAAGGGAGTGAGGGGGGCAAGGGAGAAAAAGAGGGAGGGGGAGAGAAAGAGGAGAGGAGGAGGAGAGAGGGAGAGAGAGAGAGAGAGAGAGAGAGAGAGAGAGAGAGAGAGAGAGAGAGAGAGAGATTGAGAGGAAGCATGAGTGGTAGTTACAGAGATTGTGATTTAGGCTTGATGGGGGATAGACATGGAGAACCTAGTACGGGAAGAGGTAGGGACAACTACAGACACTTGTCCTTTATTACTTATGCATTGTCCCTTTTATGTTACAGAACATTGATCAGTTGACTGTCAAACTTATGGGGAGCTCAAGAACTTGCTCAAACTTTAGATATACTTGAATGTCTGGTGCAACCCTCTGAGTACTGGCTTCTTAGGGACGGTGTGTCGTCTCATCCTATTCTGTTTGCCCTCACAGTACCTGACATGAGATCATGTACTTCGTGTGCTCCCCTCTGCTGATGATAAAGGTTCACAGCACCTCTAGAATTCCTGCTGCATTTTGGTATATCCAGATGTGACCTGAGGCATTTTTAAGACATTAAAGACCGAATGAAGCATGACACTAATTCTGCATCTAAAATGAGCCTTCTTAAATAATAGCCAGAGTGTGAAAGCTGTATTTCTCTTTCCCAACACCCAAGGCAATAGCTAAATAGTTCAATGTGAAGATTGTCAATAAAACTGGTTGGAGAAGAAAGCCACTGAAAAAAAATGATTTCTAAAAAGCTAAGATCACTGAATAAAATGCCATTCAATCTATCAAGAAACATGTATTTGTCACCTAGCATTATTTAGGTCCTGGGAAATGAGTGTTTGTCTCTACTCTAGGGATACATTTGAGGTGGTGGCCATTAGGCAGAAAGAGCTTGCCTCTCAGAGATATGAGTAGGAATTGTTTGACTCAAGAGAAAATGTTCAATAACCTAGAGGCAGATGCATAGGAGGGGGAGCCATGCATGACCTCCACAAATCACAAAGAAGGCGCTGACAGTTGCTTAAATATTACTGCTATAAATAAAGTCAAGAAGAGAGCAAGGGAGCCTTGGATATAGTAGGAGTCTTCTACCAGTTGCTCTGGCCACCAAGATCCTGAATGTGACTTTATTCTTACAGGAGCAATCGTGCTGGAGGATCAGATAAGGTAGCACTCTAACTGTTGAACAGTGATCAGAACAGAAACAGAACAACTAATGGAAGCCACATCTTGAGGGCATGGTGATTAAAGCAACAGAGAATTGTGAAGTATTCTAACAAAGTTCCTAAATGATTGGCAAAAGTCCCTCCTCTTTATTATGAAATATTTCAAGAACGTTAAAAATATTTTAAGTTATATAAAATGCTATTATAAAGATGTGCATATATCCCCAATTGGTTGCATAAAATGTTGACATTTTTCTATGTTGTGAATATTTGTTAAAAAATAAAATGTTATGGAAACTATTGAAGTTTCCATATTCCTCACAGATTTCCTTCTTTTTCTTCTTTCTCAGATGAAGCCACATGCCTGAAATTGTTAGGTATTATTTCTGTCCTAGGTTGTATACATTTACATCACAAGCGTATTCATAATTCATGGATATAATACAGCTTACATGTTTTAAATTTTTATATAAATAGTATGCTTTATGTAGCATTTTGCAATGTGATTTTTCTTTCAAACTTATTTTTTGAGGTTGGTATCTATGATTCATGTATTTCTAGTTCATTAATTTAACATGCTCTGCAATATTCCATTGTATGACTAATACAATTCATACGAATTTTCACTCTTTTAAACAGAGCTGCTATAAACATTCCTCTACATGTCTCATTATGTACAATATGTTTTATTATGCATGCGTGAGATTATCTCTTGGATAAATAGCAGGTATTAGAATAGCTCAGTTATAGAAAAGTCACGTCATCACATTTATTAGATATGGCAAAGAACTCTCAGATGGTGCTGACTTATTCCTTTCAGCAATGCCTGGGCCTTCTCAATTGTTGCCAACTATTGATTTTGTCACACTTAAACTTACTTTTGCTAACATGATGAATGTATTACAGCCTACCACTGTTGTTTTAATTTGTACTTCCCTCATTGTCAGAGAGGTAGATCATCTTTTCTAACATGTGGTGATGATTTAGGCTTCTGTTTCTGTAATCTGTATATCCATATCCTTTGTTCACTTTCCTATCAGGAAGCTTGAATTTCTCATATTGCAGTTCTTTTCTTAAAGGCATGTTTTAAAATTTTATTTATAGCAACCCTATTTCACCAAAATAGTATGTTTGTTCTTGAAAAAAATGTATATATAAAGGATTATGAATATATTAGTCTTTTCCTTATTGGTGTGATTTTTTTTAAATAAAGTATTTTTATATTCAATGTCATTGAGCTTTTTATTATCTGAGCTAACTCTCAGATAGAGTTATACTGTGTAACAGATATCCAATTTTCGATCTCTTTTTGGGACCACTGGCATCTTTTGGATATCCATAAACTTTAGATAACACCTTCCTCTTGTTTTGTCTCACCTTCTTCTTTAGAGGTTATTTGGTAAAGTAATTTTTAATTTTTCAACTTCTATTTCTATTATTTCTATTATTGTTATTATTAGTGAGAGCACCAAACTATGATCAGGTGAAATGTAATGAATTCATTTGTCCAGAGTAAGCATCAAGAAGCCTGTTTTGTGCAAGAGCAATGACTAATCCATGAAACAAATTAATAGAGATACAATGAATAATGATGATTGGTGACTAAATAACAGACATTATACTTAATATGTTGTTCAAATTCAGTAATTTAACCCCCATAAATATTTCTCGGGATGAGTTAAACTGCTATCCTTATTTTCTAGAGGATGAAGTTTAGTAATAGTCTGAGCAGCTGTCAGTTTTGACTACAACCAGAAAGCTATTTTTCACTGTTACTTAGAGAAAAGCATACTGTGAAACCAACGGGAAACAGAAGGCTACCCAAATTTCTTTTTCGTAGTGACAGTATCTACAACCACCCAAGAATTATTAAGTTTTTCAAGATAGCCCAATGTTTTGCCCTCTCTTGGAAATAATTCCTGGTAAAGCAAAGGCAAAACACACTGTTGTTATAGTTTCTGTTTGTTTTTTTTAAAATCAAAACTAGCACGAACTAGTTAATCCAATCATTGACAGAAAGAACCAATTGGTGGATGAGATTTTAAAGATGACTATCGTAAGTGGGGAGTAGAGGTATGTAAACAAAATGCAATAGATAATTCACCATCATATGAAACACTAAAAAATTCAGGATAGTGAGGAACAGTAAACCAGTTTTCAGGTTAACTATGTTAAACTAAATCACAGAAGAGTTGAATTCAGAATACTTCCATTTCTCCACTTTAAGAATTTTCTAGTCATGTTAGTTTAGGTGTTTTAGTCCAGTTAATAACTGAAAGCATCCTGTTGCTCATTAGTGAAGAAACATACTGAGCCCCCAGCATAATATAAAAGAGCTAAAAGCAATGTAAGATTTTTAAAATGTGCTGTGTAGTACATCACAGCTGTAGATTTTTAGTGATATATAATCAAAATCATCTGTAAATGTGTTTCTTGTCATTTCAACAAACGTTTCTTGAGGGCATGCCTTAATGAATGTATTGTATTAACCAGGGATAACAAGATTGAAAACGCAGTCATTGTCATCTTTGAAGATGTCTGTTGTCTTGATTAGCTGACTACCACTAACAGTTACATCCTGAGAGGATAGACTAGAGGACAGATTAAGTTTGATAATAGATCAATTACAAAAATGGTCTCCAAATGTTCTATTCTTCTCTAGAACCATGTCTTTTTCAATGTAACTTTCTAGCTTCTCCCAACAATGGCTTTATTTTCTTGACAATAAAATGTGACAGAAATGACAGAAAACCAGTGCGTAAGAAACTATGTGCTTCTGGTACCTCTTGAAGCCCTGACACACCCATGGGAATAAATCCAAAGTAATCTCCAGCAGCCAGCTCCAGCTGACTTGCTAGTTGATCACAGAATTATGAGCAACCTACTTGAGGTCAGCTCATGTTGCTCCACATCAACACTACTGCCAAGTCCATCTACAGCTCATGAGAAATAATGTAATAACTAATTATTGTTTTAAGGCTGAAAATGTAAGCTACTAGGTTTTGGGGTGCTTTATTACACAGCAGCAGTTAATTGATAGAAATACGAAAAAAATTACAGGTTGTGGAATATGGGTTTGGAAGAGCTGGTCTTCCTGAAACAACTCAGGAATTTCAGGCAACTAGAAACCCCGGAGAATGCTCCTGAGCAGGCATTTGGTGGGAAAATACTGAGCACATACTGAGCACTGAAATGAGCACAGCTGAGGAATTTTGGAGTCATTCCTGACTAACTTCATGAACTCTTCAAAGACCTGAACTTTTTGTAGGTATTGCCAAGCATCTAAAGGTCCTTGTGACACTTATTCTTTCAAGTTCCAAAAACTATAAAATGTGAAATAGAAACTTCAGAGAGTTCACACCCTCATTTTACAAATGAGTAAGATGAACTAGGGGCCCAGCAATGATCAATGACCTGTCCTAGGTCACACAGATAACGCTTATCTCTCATTCTTATTACCACTCATAGTTACAACATTCTTCTCATCCATATCCACAGTTTTCTTTTTCTGCTGCCTCCTCCAAAGTTTAGGGTTTAATTATTGGTACCTGATTACCTATAATGACCTGTGTCTCAGTATTTCTTCTTTTTGCTGAATTTCATAACAGAAGCACCAATGACATTTTAGGTAGGAAAACTATTCATTGTGGGATGCTACCTTCTGCATTGCTAAACATTTCATCTCCTTGATCCCTAAATGGTTTTCTCACTGATAATAAGTAGAAGGTTTTCTCACAGTTCCAATCCCTACTCTGGCCTTCTCCTACGCTTACACTCCTTAGACGATTAGAAATATCTTCACATCTTAAAAGGCATTTGTACGTCAGTGTTTATTGCAACATTATTTACAATAGCCAAAAGGTGGAGGCAACCCACCTCTGTGGATGGATGGGCTTCATCTACAGATAAGTGGACAAATCAAATGCAGGATACATATACAATGGAATAGAATTCAGCTTTAAAAGAAAGGAAATTCTGACATGTGCCAAACTTGACTGAACCTTGAGGACATTGTGCTCAATGAATTAAGCCAGTCATAAAAAAGACAAATACTGTTATGATCCTACTTACATGAGGTATTTGGAACAGTCAAATTCTTCAAGACAGAAAGCAGAATGGTGGTTGTCAGGGGCTGGGGAGAGAGGAAATGGGGGATGGAGAATTCGTGTTTAATGAGTACGGTTTTGAAAGATAAAAAGATTTCTGAAGAGATGGTGAGGGCTACACACATTGTGAATGTACTTAATGCCACTGCACTGCACACTTCCAAATGGTGAAGACAGAAAATGTTTTGCTATACGTATTTTGCCACAGTTATTTTATTTCATATTTCCACTTGTAGCCCTTTCTCACTAATACTGTGGAGAGACTGATAAACCACTTTGAGAAACCTTTCCTAAATTACTACTCTTAAACTCTTTCCTGCTGAATCCAGACTGGTTTCTCTTCTGAATTTTCTGTCTATAGCAATACTTGCCACTTTATTACATTTATGACTGGCTTCACGTGAGTAGTAATCGGATATATTATTATATACATTGTCGTTCATGAAATGGCTCTTTCCTGGGTAAGCCCCTGTGTTCTGAGCTAGAGCATAAACTCCTTGGGCTTTTTACCGTTTCACAGCACAGTGGTAGGTCCTAGGTCTGTGACAGTTTATATGCTATCAGTTGACTATTGGAGACTTCACCAGAGAGCAATTCATTTGAGTCATAATTATTTTGCATTCTAATTGGTTGCATTCTCACTATGCTTTGCCTTTTACTTCATTTCCTACCTTGAGACAGTACCATGAGCGGCTGCCCCATGGACTAGATAAATGCTGCTGTCCCGTGGATTATGAGTCCTGCTGCCTAGTTATTTCTGCAAATTGTAAAGACCTCTTTAAGCGCCACTCTTGTCACCCGAGTAGCACAAGACCGATTTTGGAAATCCAGTGTACTGTGTGGGTCTCCTGGAGGAGGCCCTTCCATTATCACACCCACTAATAACGTCAAACCTTTTCCACTGCTTCATGTTAGTCTTTTCATTTGCTGTTCTTGGGAACCATTTCAATCTTACTGTCAAATAATAACCCACCATCACTTACCTTGGTACATTTTGCCTTTCTTCCTTTTTTCCACATCTCTTCCCTTTCAAAAATTTAACTCGCCTCCATCCAACTTTCAAGCTAAGACATTCCTGCAGAAGAGTCATGTCGTTCTCAAGCATTTATCTGCCCTGACAATTCATTTCCAGAATCATAGTGCATTTAATCTTTCTAAATTTCTATGGCCTTCCTAGACTTTCATGCAGGACCACGGTGCACAGTTGGTTCAAAGTAAGAAGTGGAGCACGAAAATTCCCTTTGTAGTTCAATACAGGGAAATGGAACTCTCAAAACCTATTTGAGGCATAATCATCTGACAATTGTTCAAACCCCAGATGGAGTAAATCAGGTTTATTACTGCTCCAAAGTATACCTTTGATTTTGATAAAATTTCTACCCCAGAAAAACATTTTATTCTGATATTACCTTTTAGATTTTTGTTCAGTTTAAATAACCTATGCACCAGCAATAACATTTTCGCTTAATTTTTGCCCTTCACAAAGAATTGTTACTCAAAGATCATATGCTGATTTATTTACCAGAGCTTTATAAGATTTAACGCACACTGAAAATGAATTACATAGTCCTTATTTTCAGCATGAAGCTGTGTTAACTTGAACATCTGTTGATTTAGATATCTGCCTACCCAGAAGGCATGTGGTAGTCTTTTGAAGAACTCACATTAAACATTAATGGGATCCTTAGAGGAGTCTTCTTTATGCTAATAGAAGATTATTTGTACTTTGTGTTTTTACATTTATCTTTCTGCTGATTTGGGGGTACAGCTGATGGGCACTATAATGCTTCATTTAGCTACAGGGAAGAAGTGAGCTAGTTTCTCACTGTACACATAGGCAATGTTTTGGGGTAAATAGAACCTCCTCTTTGAGCACAAATGTTGGTAATGTATTTCTCAAGGCAAAATAATGAGGTCCAAATTCATTTTTCACTGCGACATTTGGGAGTGTTTTAAAATAGCTCTGATGTGCTGGGAGGTCATGGAAATTCATGCTACGTCAGAAAAAGGTGCCTGCAAATGTGATGGAGACAGAGATTGGTATGCTTGGCACATCTGTGTGTGTTTTCTAGTGTGTCTGGTTTATGTGATCTGAACAAGTAAATGGCAAGAAGCGTGCAGAAAATCTTTGGTCTCCTGGGCTTCTAATAAATTTACCTGTGTGCCAGAGTGAACAAGGATGGAAAACTCTTTAAAGAAGATGAATCGTTATCTTGGCAAGTTTAATAAATTGATTCTTAATTGTCAGTTCTGACTTGTTCAACACAAATGGAAAACGGCCTTATAAATCTGCCAGGGATTGAAGTTGCAAAGAATTCTTTTCATTCCTAGAGTGGCAGTCTCTGTGCTGCTAATATTGTTATTTTAAGCTAGGGATCCATGGCCCTCTTCATCTAGAACACAAACAAACCACAACTGCCTCATAAGCATCATAACCTAACCCTTCAGTGTTTTTGAGTTTCATGGGAGTTTTAAGCTAGGGATCCATGGCCCTCTTTATCTAGAACACAAACAAACCTACAACTGCCTCATAAGCATCATAACCTAACCCTTTACTTAGTGTTTTTTGAGTTTCATGGGAGAATTACAACATAGATTAAAAATGTGTGTGCTGTGAATTCATCTTTATGATTACCAAACCATAAACCATTTTAGAGTAGTTATGTAAGTCCAATGCAGACAGAGACTGCGAATATTTGTTTATGTCCTTCCTCTTTCTGGCAATTTGATTCAATGTAACTCCCATAAAGTCAGAATGACCCACCTCAAATGAGAAAGTGGTGATTATTTTTGAGGAGGGAGGAGAGAGGAGAGAGAGAGAGAGAGAGAGAGAGAGAGAGAGAGAGAGAGAGAGAGAGAGAGAGAGAGAGAGAGAGAGAGAGAGAGAGAGAGAGAGAGAGAGAGAGAGAGAGAGAGAGAGAGAGAGAGAGAGAGAGAGAGAGAGAGAGAGAGAGAGAGAGAGAGAGAGAGAGAGAGAGAGAGAAAGAGAGAGAGAGAGAGAGAGAGAG
>RJWH01008251.1:0-32355 GCA_004363575.1 Solenodon paradoxus
GGAATGCAGTGTGGGATGCAGTGGTGGGGTGCGGGGTGCACAGTGCAGCGGTGCAGTGTGAGGTGCAGGAGTGCGTCGTGTGGGGTGCAGGGGTGTATTGTGTGGGGTACAGGGGTGTGTCATGCAGGGTGCAGGGGTAGGGTGTGGTGCGTCATGAGGGTTAGCCTTGTCACTGAACTGGCTCCTGGCCTGACCTCTTGATCTGCACGCCACTGGGTGGGGTGGGGGGCGAGCTGCCCAGTGCCCCTAAAAGGTGCTTCCACCGACACCCCGCCAAAGGAGCGGGCAGCCTGGAGGCTGGCGGCTGGGTCGGCATGTGCACTTGAGGTGCTTTGTGAGAACAAGGCACTTGGGGTCGGGCGGAGGGGCCCTGCGCCCCCGGAGGACAGCCCGCACCAGTGTGGCGGGGGTGCCGGCCGAGCGAGAGCTGCCACCACTGCACCCCCATCAGCAGACAGACGCTCGCACGGCCGTAGACACAACACCGCGCACAGCTCAGTCGGCACACACGCACGCACACGCTCAGTGCACACACCTGCACATACATGCACGCACACGCACGCGCGGACAGGTGGTGAGCTCCCTGCAATACGCCGCTGCCCTGTGGGTGGGGTGCTCTGTATCATGGGGGACGACCTCGTGCGGGACTAGGATGACAGCACCTGGCCCTTGTGGACCCTTCCCTGCTCCCTGGGACTCTGCCCTCTTCCCAGAGCAGTTAAATCCCCTGTCCCTTGGCTGCTCCTGCCCAGAGCCGCCCGGTTCCCCAGCCGCCCCGGCTGCAGCCCTGCTCTCCAGCGCCCACCCCACTGCTCAGCCCGGGTCGGGACGGTCCTTGCTCTCGAAGTGGGGGGCGGCCGGAGGGCAGAGCGCCGAGCTGGTCTGGTCTTGCACATGCCCGGGTGGCCTCGTGCAGGCCACCTGCCCAGTGTCTGCCAGGAGGACAGGGAGCAGGCGAGCACCAGAGCTGCACCTGCTGCTGGTCACCGCTGGTCCCTCCTGTCCAGCAGGGGCCTGACGACACGGCCCCATGTGCCTCCTGGGGCTCCCGGGGATTGGGACTGGCCGTCTCACCCTCCCTGCTCCTTGTCTTGCAGACTGTCCCTTGGGCTGAGGCGCGAATGGAACTGGGACGCAGCCAAGTCTGTCACTTCTGAGACCTGCACACGCTCAAGGAGCCTGGAGCCTGCCCCCGCTCTCCACTCGGCGCCGGGACACGGGGCCGGCGACCGACCAAGCGCTCCCGAGGCGTCCCCGCGCAGGGTGGCGCTCGTGGGCCTTTCGCGGGGACCGGTCACCCTCGCGGCTCCTCAGATTGTTTCTGGGTTTTGTTATTCGGGGGGAGGGGGTGCGGATGGTCTCTGAAGATCCCTCGTCAGGAATCCAGTGACAGGATTTGAATTTTGGATTTGTATTCCCTTCTCAGTGCCTTTTAAGTCTATTTTTTTAATAAAAGAGACGCATTCCTGTGCCTTCTGTGTAAACTGGACCCAGGCTCGCAGAAAACCTCCTGTCCTGCCTCGCGCGTGTTCAGGGGGCCCGGAGCGCTCTCTGGCCGCCCCCCGACCTGCTCCGCTCGCTTCTGCAGCACCCGTTTCGTTGTATGTGTTGCTTGTGTGTTTTATTTATTGAGATATTTTTAGCGCGCTCAGTGGGGGCGACGTGGCTGTGTTTGCGCCCTGCCCCGTGCAATAAAGACTTCCATGCCGCCCGCCCGCCTCTGTCCTCATCTGTTCTCGGCCCGACGCGGTGGACCGGGCCATCAGAATGACCGTTGCTTCGCTTTAAAAGGGACAGGAAACGCTACGAGACGCTCGATGTTTCCTGTGGTCGTGAACTTTCCACACCCGAGTCTGATGGCGGAAAGCTCACAGGCCAGGCCTGGTGGCGCAGGGAGAGGGTCCACCTTCCAGCCGCCGGCCCCCGCAGCCCCAGCTGCTAGACTGTCATCGCTGGACTGTCCCGCTCCTGAGGCCCAGGGCCATGTCCCGCCCTGCTGTCCAAGGCCAGTGCCAGCTCCACAGAGCCTCCCCGGCCTCAGCCCCATTGGGTCAGTTGCTCGCCTTAGAGGAGACTCTCAGGGCTGACCTTCTCTCTCCTTCGAATGGGCCACAGCTGTTCCAATGGTGTCTGTCCCCTCCCACCAGCAGCCAGGCCGCCCCCTGTGCACACAGGTGAGGACGAGCCCGGGTGAGTGGCTTAGGGCCTCAGCTCACAGCCCGACGACCGCGGTCCGTGAGCCTTTCCCCACATCTGCCAGCTGGTGCCTCCTGTCCAGCAGGGGTGGACAGCAGAGGACTTCCATCTGGGGAGCTGTGAGTCACAGATCACCACTCCGAGTCAGCAGGAGCAGTCTCCTGAGACGCCTGGACCAGGTCTCCGGGTGGAGCTGGCCGCAGAAGAGAGGTCGCACACCCGCCGGCACCCAGCGGGATTCCGGGGCGGAGGCGCTGGCAGGCCTTGGGCGAAGGCCTCTCCCCGTCCTGCTCCTGCTCCCAGACCCCTTGGGAAGACAGAGCTCCGGAAGGGTCGGCCTGACCGCAGCGTCCTCCCGGCTGGCCTGGAGACTCTGAGGCAGCACCACATGGGGTCGTCTGCCCCCGGTCGCTGCAGCAGAAGCCTAGACCCCACGGCCAAACACGGCACAGGGCAGACACACACACAGAACATGCACACGGCGCACACACGGGACACACAATGCAGACAGACACGTACACATGACGCGCACGTGACACATGCATGACACACGTGACACACACATGACACACACGTGCATGGCTGACAGCCTCGTGGGGGTGGGGGCTGGAGCTCGATGCCCAGAGGTGACGAGGAGCTGACCTCAGGACCTGGCGTGCAGGGACACATTGACCACCAGCCGGACGGAAGACTGCAGCACCCTTTGCCTGAAGGAAGCAGAGAGCTTCTGGGAGGGTCCGCAGCGCAGGAGCCTCTAACAATGACCCTGTGTATGACTTCACCACCAGCTCCTGGTCCTCTGGACCCCAGTGGACTTCACGTTCCTCTGCCAGCCCCAGTCTCCCTGCATTGAGGTCCCCAGTAGGTACTTCTGGGCCCGCTTGCCGCCTCGCTGAGTGAAACTCTTCGTCTTGAGCCACAGTCCCCGGGGCACTTCTCAGGGGTCCCTCCCAAGTGTGCAGACACCTCCCAGGCTCTGAGCAGACTGCACACGCTCCACGTAAGTCTCGTCAGGTCCAAACTCCAGGCCGTCACCAGCTGGCTCGGTAATGCAGGAAATGAGAAGCGTGGACGCACTGTACGGGATCTCAAGGGGTCAAGGGTGACGGCAGTTTTAATGAGGGTCTAGGAATAACGAGGGTCTAGGAATGATGACAGAAGGAATTTTGAAGGATTGAGAATTAAGGGGCATCTAGAAAAGGTGGAGGGGCCTAGGAATCAGTGTCCCAGGAATGATGAGGGCCTGGGGCGATGTGACTCTAGAAAGATGGGGCTCTCGGTATAATGGGGAGGACTAGGAATGGTGGAGGAGGTTTAGGAATGATGGAGACAGTCTAGGAATCTGCTGGGTGGAGATTCTAGGACAACGAAGCAGGAAGTGTCCCATCAAACCTGCATGGGGATGTCCTTTTAACTAAGCTTGAATATGCGTATTTATCACTATTTCCCCTTGGGGCCCTCAAACAGTGTCCCCCCAGATATATCCAAATCCTAAACCCCAGTGCCTTTGAATGGGTCTTCATCGTATGGTTTCCCCTCCCCATTATCCAGAATTGACTCACTTCCGACACTGTACTTGGAGAGGGGTCAGATGTCATGGGTTAGGGGTTCAGTCCCTCAGGACCGCCCGCTTTCCCCTTTAGACACCACCTATGCTCCTGATCAGTGCGAAGCTCAGAGGCTCCAACCGCCTCCACCTTGGGTTCCATTAATTTTCCAGGGTGGCTCACAGGACCTAGAGAAAATTTTGTGTCCTGGATTACGGGCCTATTACACAAGCATGCCCCTCAGCAGCAGCCGGGCGGAAGAGCTGCTTGGCCGCAGGATGGGGAGTGCATTTCCACGCCCCCCGAGGGAGTGCTGCTGTCCCCCGTCTCTGTGAGCTCACCAACTGGGAAGCTCTCAGGCTCGTCCTGGGGGCTTATGGAGCCTCCATCATGAGAGAAGACGGGCTACGTGATTCACTGGCCATGGTTCTCGAATCCAGCCCAGCCCGTCCGTCCGCCCCAGAGGTCTGAGGTCGCAGGTGGACTGAAGATGCTAAACCTGTACTCAGCTGCTTGGCCCCCTGGCAACCAGAGCCCCCGCAGGTGACCTGGGGTCTTTCCTAAAGTCTACTCCCTGACACGATTCTTGTCACCTAGGAAACTCCCAGATTCCTAGCTCTTGGCAGGAACAGGGACTGAGACCAAATATTTATTTCTTACTATGAATCCACAGTGTCTGGGGCTCCTGGAGGCTCTCGCATGATCAGTGAAATGAGGATTCAAAGGCTGGAAATCTAGGGAGGAAGTAGGAGAGCTTGATGGACAAGCAACCGGCTCCAGATGCTTCTCTGGAGAGACTCCCCTCGAGGCTGCTCTTGCGGGCGTTTCAAGGGTGGGTGTCCCGGAGGTGGGGCGAGGGGTGGGATTAGCTGGCGTGACCGGAATAATTTTCAGAAAGTGGTGGCGACTGCCGGGACGAGGGTCCGTCTCTTTTGCACCCCACATGCTCCCCGGGAGCTGTGTCGTGCGCTGGGGGTGTGGAAACGTGCACGCTCAGGGCGTCACGCAAAGGCCGGTCACGTCAGGGACAGGTCGTCAGCTCTGCACACGCTCCTGAGATGATTCCAGCCGGTCGGCACCCCGGCTCTTTTCGGGGAGGTGGCTACGGCTTCCATGACCGCACACTTCTGACTGGTGGGAGCCATCCGGCGATTCTGGAAAGTTCCTTTAGGTGGGACACAAAGCAGGCCCAACATGAGGCTTCGCTTATTCATTGTCCCCTCCCGGGCTCCCCTCAGGCATCACAAGAGTACAACCCATTTGAGACAAGCATCTTGGCAGATGCCATTAAGTTAAAGATCTGAGATAAAGTCCTCGTCGGTGTCCAAGTCCGTGACAGCTGTCCTTGTAGGGGAGACGGAGGGGGCTCCAGGCACAGACACAGACGTGGAGACAGAGACCAGGCGGAGCGTCCCCCACAAGCCCAAGCGCCAGGGAGCTGGTGACTCAGGAGGAGCCACTGCAGTTTCTTGCCCAGAAAAGCCGACCCGCCGGCCCCCTGACCTCAGGCTTCTGGCCTCCGGACCGAGAGAGAGGAGACGTCCGTCATGTAAGCCGTCCTTCCGGTGGTTTGTGCAGTGACCGCGGCCACTAGCACTGCCCGGACCGGCAGGGCAGAGTTACAGAGCCCACGGGCGGGAGAGTGGAGCGGACACGGGGGACGGGAAGTCCGCAGGCTTGTGGCAGATGGAGAGTGACGGGTGACGGGCGTCGTCAGAGGAACCATGAACAGGTCACCTCTTGGGTCCCCTGCCTGCTTAGGGGAGCCGGCAAGAGCGCGCAGGTCCCCGGGGCACGGGGTGGCCGCAAAGCCTCTCATTCAGCAAGTGGGGCAAGGCAGTGCCCAGGGCTGACGGGGGCCTGCATGAGCGCCCCCGCCATGTGCAGACACGCAGTCGCTGTGGAGGGGACAGCCAGGCCCCGGTGGAGCGGGCTTCCTTGCCCCTGCAGGCATCTCCCAGGCTCCCGGCTCCTCCGGCTCCGCTCCAGGGCGTGGAAGCCCAGCCCCTCCAGGCAGGACACAAAGGCCCCGGGAAGAATGGACCCTCAGGGCAGGCAGGGGCCAGAATACACAGAAGAGCACAGGAGAAGGCTTCAGGTCACTGCCAGGCCGTCAGAGAAAAGGAAACATCTAGAAATACGCGCATTACTCCCAAAGGAAGCAGAGCAAGGGGCTGAGAAGTGAAGAGTGTGAATGGAACAGCAGGACAGGAGGGTGGAGACACGGCCACTGAGCACTGGTGAGACTCAGGCATCGGCCCTGGGGGCCCAACATCGAGGAAACTCGGGGTCCTGGAAAGAGAAGCGAGAAAAGGGGGACGGTGGTTCTTACCGCGGAGGAAACTGTCTCAGAGCCGAGGGGCACGTGTTTCCAGGCTGAAAGAGACGACAGAATGTCTGTTGCCTCCAGGGGAGACAGAAGGGAAAGATCACGAGGTGGGCAGCACCCCACCAGGGCGAGTGGGTGTCAGCGCAGGCTCGGGGTGCTGGGGGCCCGCCATCTCCCCTTCCTGCCCAGGTGCTGAACCACCTGTGAAAACAAAGCGAAGGGGAAGGGCTAAGGCTTCCCAGACAACTGGCAGAGACTCAGCTGGCGGGTGGCAACTCCCGTAGGAACCAAATGCCCTGCTAACAGGCCCTCAGAGCCAGACTGACCTGTCCACCACCCTGGGCAGCCCGGGCACCAGAAAGCGGGGCAGCTCCCTGGACCCAGGTATTCCTTCCAAGTCTCCACACCATACCGGGGACAGCCAAGGAGGGAGCCAGGCCGGGCGGGACTGCGTCGTGGAGACGGGAGCTGGCTCACCGGCCTTCGCCCCAGGCCATCCTGGAGGACCTGCGCCCTTGGCGGCAGAGGTGGTGGCGGGAGCGCGTCAGCGGCCGGGCGTGTGGTCAGAACGTGTCAGCGCGCGGAACGAAGCCACTGGCGGTCAGTGGAAGCAGGTTGAGGCGGACAGCAAGGCACAGCCCGACTCAGCGGTTTGAAGAGCGTTTGGTTAGACAGCTATTTGCAAGTGTGGACACGTGTGAGAAGCCCCAGCCGGGGGTCGGCAGGGGTGAGCTGCCACCAGCGAGGGCGCCTCCTGAGCCCGGTTCACACCCCATGGCGTGTTCCCTGCGCATCGCAGCCAGAAGGCAGGAGAGGAACACCCGGCCTCGGTCTGCCCCACGCTGACTCCCCCCCGCCCCGGGGGCCACGGACACTGCAGGTGGGCACAGCGGGTCCAAGTGACGGGGTGTCCAGCTCACCTCTTCCCTGCCCCCTGCAGGAGGCTCTGCTGGAAGCAGGGAGCCGTCACAATTTCAAAAGAAGCAGATTTGGGAACCGGAGGGTCACGCAGCAGAGCTGAGCCTCAGAAGCCCGCCCAGCTTTGGGGGGAGCGTCTGCACAGAGAAATGTCCGCAGGTGAGTCTGGATGAGCAGCCACCTGGCCGGAGTCTGCTGCCCTGCTGACCCCGAGGCTGGCGTCCGGGTGGGACCCCGAGGAGGGCCGGGCCCTGGCCCCTGCACGCCCGCCCGCCAGCGAGTCTAGGACACCTTTCTCCGCGTGCCCACCCCCAGCCACTTGGTTCCGTCTGGACCCACAGGCCACCACAGACGCCGCCAGCGTGCTCTCTGCTCGGTCCCCAAAGGGAGAGTCAAGTCTCGGGGAAGAGCAAGGCCAGCAGGTAACTGCTTCTGTACCCGCTGCCTCACGGGACCCCTCCTCTCCCGCCCCCATCTCCCTGCTGCCCTTGCACTGGACGGCACGCAGGGCGGCGTGCAGGGCGTGTGGGGCGAGCAGGGCTGGGCCGCCCTCCTGGGAGGCTAATGAGTGACAAGTGAGGGAGCTGGGGGCTTGGAGGGGACGCTGGTGCCCTCGGGGTCGCCAGAGGAGGCCCCAGCGAAGCTCAAGGAGCAGCAGACAGGCTCCAACCTCCATCTGCTGTGCCCAGGAGGCCGGTCCTTGCGGAGGTGGGGACAATGGCACCAGCCGAGGGAGGGACTCGGGAAGCAGCAGCAGGGTGCCCGGCCCCAGATGGCCTGGTGAGGCTGCAGCAGCAGGTGGGTGCAGTCAGGAGGACGTGAGTGGGGGAACTGAGCAGGTTTGGGGGTGCGAAGGGGCGGGAAGGCTGTGCAGGGTTGGAGACTGGGAAGGGCAGGTCAGGGAGGGCATCCTGGTGAGGGTGCAGGTTGGCGTGTTGGAGTTGGGATGGCAGGGGTCCCAGTGAGGGTCCAAGAATCACCCAGGGTCTGGATCCAGAACCTGGAACACAGAGGCGGGACATCAGCAGCTAGAGGGGCCGCCAAGGCAGTGACCTGGAGTTAGAGGACAGACCCGTAGGCAGCCGCCCACCGGTGGGACAGGCACAGGAGGAAGCGGAGCTGGGCCGTGGTGGGTGCAGGAGAGCGCGGCCGCAGGGAAGCAGCAGGAGCGTGGAGGGACGCTCCGCGGAGCCCTCGGGGCCCGGAGGTGGGTCCGGGGAGACCGGTGGCCAGGGTACATGGGTGGCAGACGGGTGGCACGCGTGAGTCGGGCAGGGCTGCGCTGACCACAGGGCGGCAGAGGCGGCGGGAGGCCCCTCTCCAGCATGGGGCTCAGGGCCTGGGGCTGGGGGCTGCAGGCCGCCCGACGTGCTGGGAATCTGAGCAGAGCATCCTTCTGACCCCACTGCCTGCGGGGCGCCCGCTCCTCAACGCCACCCCGAGCGCGAAGCTCTTCAAGCGGGGCTTCAAGAGGCAGCCCCTCCCAGAGTCTCTCAGTCACGTGCCTTCTGCTGCCTGGCCCTCTGGCCCATCACCCGGGGGGCTGGGGGCTTCAGGAGACAGCTCTGGGTCAGGAGGACACAGGTGGGCTCAGGGGTGTGTGGGACTCACCGAGGACCCCTCGCTTCCTTCGGGGCGGGTGGGACTTTCATGGAGAGTGGGGGCCGGCGCAGAGGGAGCAGGGCCGCGTCACGGGACGGCTGGCGCCAGCGCTTCCTGAAGGCGCCAGGACCTAGGTCCCGAGACTCTCTTTCTGTCCATTCGAGCTGGGTTTCCTGTGAGTTGATAAGGCAGAGAGTCGCAGGGGCCAGCGCTCTCGACACGGCACCCAAACAGAAGGCGGACCGCTGTCTGCTTATAATGCCCATGTTTGCAGAAACTTTATGAAGGAAAAAGAAACCTTTCCAACATCATGGCGTTCACAGCCCACAGTCACCTTTACAGGCACGGAGGGAGCAGACACTGCGGGCAGGTGACAGGCTCGGGAATCCAGGTGAACGCCAGGCTCCTGCACAGCTGCCAGGGCCGGCCAGGGAGGGCTCCTGCTCCCGCCAGGGAAGAAGGGACAAAGAAACACTTCTGATTTGACAAGATACCACAAACCCCCGTTTTCCCTCCAGGTTCCCACCTGTAAGGATCATGGAAGCGAAACAACCACGGGGGGGACCACGACGGAGCCCCTGGAGCTGGAGGGGCGGCGGGCTGTGCCTCCGGGCCCACAGAGGCTCCTCTCAGTGCCCAGGAGCCGGGGCACGTGCTGGAGCAGGGTCCGCCCGGAGCCTGGACGAAGGTCACACGGCGGGGTGGGGGCAGACAGGCGACGCTCGGGGTCCGGGACCCCAGGCCTGCACGCTGCCGTCTGCACGGGGGTCAGGTTCCCGGCGCACCCACTGGTGGGAGCAGGGTGCCGGCGCTCCGGGGACCCTGTCCCGGCTCAGCTCAGAAACGCCCTCCCACCCGACGCAGCAGCGCACTGTCCCGTTTCTGGTTGAAACACTCCCCACAAAACAGTTCTGACTTCTTGAGTCTTGCTTTAACTGATTCTTCTTTCGTTTTGTTCAGATTTCGAAAACACATCATTTCGATGCCAAGATTAACAAAATCTGGCTTTTTATTAGGTGGGAACGGAGCCAACAATTCAGATATTTTCAAAAGGCCAAGTTGGAAATCAAGTTGGAAAAAACTGCACATTCTGCTCTTGGGACGGCCCCGCCGACCCCGCCGACCCCGCTCCTCCCACGGGCCATGCTGGGAGTTGTGAGAATTAATAATAATGAAACAACGGACAGCGCCCGGCCTCGGTTTTATCGCCTTTGTTCTGAGTGTCTCCCTGCCCGAGTCTCTCCTTCAACAGCCAGGTCTCTACCGGCCCCGCCCAGCGGAGCACGTGGGCGCTGGGCCCAGGACAGGCCTCCGCGAGGCCGCCGAGAGCCGGGCATGGGTGGCCCCGGTCACAGTGATCAGCGGGCCAGCAGTCCTCTTGGGAACTGGAGCACAGACGGGTCTCACTGGTGGGGCAGAAGCCGGAGAGCAGATCCGGAGGTTCCGCGATGGTCTGAGGGCTGGGGGCCAGCAAGCTGACGGGCAAACCTCAGAGGGCGCGGAGGGGCCGGCTGGCCAGCAGAGGGGCCCATCTGGGGTGGAGAGGCCACGCAGCCCCCGAGCAGGCGCAGAGAGGTTCCTCCACCCTGGCCCTCTGCTCTGGACCGAGTCCTCCAGGACACTACTCGGTCCCGGGAGCTATCGGCCCCTCGCACGCTCCGACTTCACTCCAGCTTCCACTAAGCAAAGCGCTGCCCACAGTCGAGCCCTCGCTGGGCTTTCCAGGCTCCAGGAACACCCGTTCTCTGCCCCGGACTCCCGGCTGGAGTTACGGGTCCTCCACGGTCGTGTGTATCTCACGTTCACCTCTTGAAATGCTGCTGTAACACCATCCCTGTGAAGACCCCTGCACACTGGTGCAAGCCAGAGAGAGTTTGCACACGCTGGGCACCTCCTGACCCAAAGGACAGAGGCCGGGAAGGAAACGTCTCTTCCAGGCCTCGGGGGACACCTGAGCCCACTCTCCATGACCGTGACCACTCAGAAGGCCCTCAGTGGAATGGGCCCCATGGCTCACAGGGTGACCAGCTCAGACGTGGACCCCGATGAGCTTTCCCGCCTCCCTTTTCGCTCCCCAGCCCAGTACTCATCTCCTGGGAACTTGATGAGATAAGCTCTTATCTCACTCGCTTTGAGGGGGAACCAAGAGAAACACCCCCTCTGAGGTCATGCAAAGGAAGTGCCTACTTGCAACCAAAAAAGTGCATCGCGGGGCCTTTCAGACAGAGCTGGGGACGGTGGCTCCAGGGACTTGGCCGACTTGGTGGCTCAGCCCGTACACACAAACATGCTGGGAAAGCCCTTCCGAATCGCCACCAAAGCCACGAAGCGCGAAGACGAGAGTAACAACGAATGACATGAAAACAGAGAAGGGAACAAGGGAGAAAGCCGCACGGAGCTGCTCGCGGCCGCCAGGGCTTATCGTCCACATGCGCGGAGACCCTCCATGGGCTGCTCCGTCCACCGCAGCGCGACGGCGAGGACACTGAGCGGGTGATGGAGGGCGGAGGACCCCGCGGCCAGGCGTGTGGGACGCACCCACCACGCACGCTCCGCCCTGAACTGCTGCCGGAACCAAGCAAGCTTGGGGCTCTGAAAGCCTGTCCCTGCAGCCCCCGAACCCAGGAAGAGTCTCCAAGGAGGGAGAAGCAGAGCAGGAATCAGCGACAAACTGCCGCCTTGAGACACAGCAGTGCGGAGGCCGCGGCTGTCACCGGTGCTCCCAGGGGACCGACGTCAGGCCCCGCCTGAAGGGCCCACCAGAAGGCAGACTCCCAGCGGAGGGCGGGGAGCCTGGCGCAGAGGCGAGGACGAAAGAAAGGCCGGCGAGGAAATCCGGGACACGAGCCGGAGAACTGACACACCTCTAGCAGTGCCGACAAAGGCAACAAGAGAAGACAAGCATCGCCCATCAGAAACGAGGGTGCACCCTGGTGGCGCTGGTGACTGAGACGCTGGCGCACAGACGGGTTGGCGACCCAGGAGCAGGATGAAAAATCAAAATGAAGCAAATAAAAATGCTTCTTGTGCCTCTCACTTCCTGCCTGCCTGCTTTCATTCCTGCCTGGCTACCTCTCTTTAGGAAAAAACAGTGACAACAAAGGGGACATGACACAGACTGCGGCCATGGAAGGAGAGTGAAGGAGGCTGCAGACTGACTTCTCAGCTCAGATAACACGAGCAAGTCCCCCCAGTGACCACAATTTACTCGGCAGGGAGCAGGGAGCTTGAATAACCTACCGGTTCTGAGGAAATGTGCTTCATATTTTTAAGACACAGCAAATAAATTTTCAGGACTTATTTTCAGTGAAAATTTTTAGTAAATCTTTAAGTAGAAATGAACATCCACCGCAGGAGTTACCATACTCTTTCCAGGAAACAGAAGAGGAGGGAACACTTCTCAACTTATTTTTATGAAGTTTAGGTTGCCTGATACCCAAATTAGACCAAGACGTATAAAAAGAGAAAGTCATCCAGCAGCATAGCTCATAATGATGCATAAATTATTAATAAAACGTGCACAAGTAAAGTTGACCAATATATAAAAAGAAGTGCTATTGGAAGCAAAAATCCTGTTTCTGTGTTTAGAAATTAATTGATGCAACTCATCGTATCAAAAGTTAAAGAAGAAAAATCAAGTAATGATATTAATTGATGCACAAAAAGTATTTCTTAATAAACTCCTAAAATATTAATAGAGAGGATTCACAATAATGAAGAACTGGAAACAACCTAAGTGCCCAACGTCAGATGATGGATGAGAATACGTGGTCCATATACTCAGTGGAACACGACACAGCCCTGAGAAGAGAGGAAACCCTGTCATGTGAATCAACATGGAGGGATCTAGAGGGGATGATGCTCAGTGAAACAAGTCAGAAGAAGAAAGATACCAGATGACCTCACTCACAGGTAGAATATGAACAGACAAAACAAAGGAACAGACGAAACACAACCAACCCTGGAACATTTGCAACAGAACTGAGGTTCCAACAGGGAATGGGGCGGGCGGGGGCACATGGTGGTGGAGCCCACTGGACACTGGGGCAGGACACTTGGTGACATGGTGGAGGGCAGGGTGTGCTGAACTATATCTAAGGAATGGGGAACCTAACATAGGAAATTATTTTAATGTGTATAATGACTACAATAAAAATAAATTAAAATATATTCATAGAAGGGGACTTTCTCAATTTGATAAACAGCAGCTATGAAAAACCTGAGTTAACTTTATACTTAATAGTGAAAGATTGAATATTTTCTTCTTACGCCTGGGAACAAGTCAAGGATTCCACTCTTACCACTTTTATGTAGCCTATTGCTAGAAATTTTAACCAGTTCATTAAGTCAAGAAAAGGAAATAAAACACATACTATTAAAAAAAGAAGAAATAAAACTGCACCTATGTAAAGAAGACATAGTTATCTACATAAAAAATTCTCAGGAGTCTTAAAAAAACCCAAGAATTTGTGAATTCAGGTTACAGGATACAAGATGAACATACAAAAAACTATTACATTTTTATATGCTAGCAATGAACACACAAACACTGAAATTAAGGATACCATTCACAATTGCTCCCAAAATGGAAATTCTTAGGTATAAAGCTGTAAAACATACAGGACATTTGTAAATGAAAGCTCACGATGCTAATGAAGCAATGAAAAAAATCTAAAGAAGAGATATACCATGTTCATGGATTAGAAGATCCAATATTGCAAAGATGCCAATTTCCCCCAAATTAAAATACAGGCTTAATGCAACTTATCAAAACTTTAGCAAGATTTTTTATACATAGAGACAAAATGATTCTAAGGTTGATAGAGAGCAAAATAATCAATAACTAAAAGAATTTTCAAAGGAATGAAGTGGAAGGAATCAGTCCATCCAATTTCAAGACCCATTGTCCAGCCACAGTAATTGATTACTCAGATCATTCGATGTCGTAAAAGAGATGAACGTAAAAGCCCCAGAGCATGATGGAGCCATGAGCTTGTCCAGAAGTAGTTTTTGATAAGGATGGAAGAGAAATCCAATAGAGGAAAGACAGTTTGGGGGCTTTTGAAGGTAAGGTACAGGTAGGAATAAAGGCAAGTGGGCAGGCAGGAAGAGGGAGGAGGAAGGAATATTTATTTTTATGTAGTGGTTCACTTGGTTTGTTGGCCCAGCCCTGGGGCTCGAACCCTGGTCTTCGGAATGTGTGTGGACCGCACCTGGTGAACTTAACCACCTGGCCATCGGGGTGTGCAGAAGAGAGGTTTTTTTTAGCAAGTGAAACTGGAGCCACTGGACATCAAAATGCAAAATGTTCACCAATCTGTGTCCTCCTCCTTATAAGATATTAATTCAAATGAATCGTGAACTTAAACATTTTTAAATTTTAGAAAAAAAAGTAGGGAAAAATCTTCAAATTTAGAGTTCAGCAAAGAGTCCTTAGATTTGGTACAAAAGATAGTCCGTAGAAGGACAAACCGGTAGAGAGCACTTTACCTCCACTGAGTAACTGTTTCTGCGACTAACTCCGCTCAGAGAATGAAATATAAACAGCACCCCCGTCTCCTACAGGAGGGAGGGAAGGCCCGTCTTTTTGGAAGCCCCATAATCTTCCGCACTTCGCTGGAAGTTCGGTTTAGGCATCAGTGCTTCTGGAGTCACAGGGGTGTTTGCATTAGGTTGTGGGTTTATTGACATCACAGCTCAGATGGCTACGTAGGTCTGCGCCCACAGATGTGACGGGGTGATACCAGGGGTGACCTCACGGGTCTGCGCCCGTGGACGTCACAGCGTACCTGCGTTGTGTCTGTTGATGCCATCCCGATGCTTCCTCCCTAGCTGCCCCCCTGAGCTGGAATTTATTTCTCTGTCTTATCTTTCTCATCCACCAGCTGCAGCTTAAAGCTCCCAACGTCCTGCCTTCTGCACCTGCGGACGCTCTGGTCCGGCCTGGTGCTCGCACGGAGAGCCGTCTACTCAGAAAGGGTGGCGTTTTGGTCCCGCACTCACCGGCACAGGTCCCAAGGCGCAGACTGGACCCTGGAGGGGCAGCCTGCAGGCCCTGCCCTGCGCTGCCGGGCCCATCCCTCTCTCCAGGCAGACACCTGTCCTGCAGCCGCACCTGTGCCAGAGGGAGCTCTCGGAGTGTGCAAGGCTCGCGCAGGTGGTCCCCGTGACGCGTGGATGCGCACAAGGTGTGGGACATCCCTTCCACCCCACGGCCCCTTGAGGTCACTCTTGTGGGTCCTTGTCCCACAGCGGCCGGCTGTCTCTTGCCACGGCCTCCCGTTCCCATAACGTGGCCTCCCTCTGTGTGAGGCCCCATCCTCACCACCGTGTGTCCGTGCCAGGCTCCCAAAGAAGCGCAGCCGGGGAGACAGAGAGAGCTGGGGAGAGAGCCCTGTGGGAGCGACACTTGGGACGGATGCTGCCCCGATCTCCCTCCGCAGCTGCGCCCGGGAAGCGGGGTCTTTCTGTCCCGGCGCCGCAGGCCCAGGAGAGAAGGGGGTGACCCAGCCCAGCGTCCTCCGCCTGCGGCTCCACTGGGCCGTGGTGATGGGCGCCGCCCGCCTGCCCCGGGGAGGGTCTTGTGACTCACAGGTGCCAGCGCTCCTCTCTGGAGTCACGCGAGCGCCCAGAATCAGCGTCCGCCCGCTCCCCGCAGGCCTCGCCCGGCGCGCTGACACAGAACTGACTCGGCAGCGTCTCTAAACGCAAGGGCGGCAGGCAACTTGGCTACTGTTGGCCTTGGTCCTGACGCACATGCTCCTCGCGGTGGCCGGTGACGCGCGGACAGGTCATGCCCTCGGGGAGAGCGGCGCAGGCACAGTCGGCTGAGCTGGGTCGGCTGACGGCTGCGCGCCAGTCCGTCTCTTCTCCAGTCCCACGAGCTCCTGCCTTGGCCGCCACCCCGCACGCGCGCACGTGGCAGCAGCTGTGAGCGGCTCGGCCCCCGTGGGCTCCTCCCTCCGAGCAGCCGGAGCTCCTTCCCGTGCGCACCGGGCTCCAGGAGGGGACAGACTGACTCGCGCAGTTCCATGTTTCACGTCGCCAAGCGGACGGGCGTGAACGGCCAGAGGTCCTCCTGTGAGTGCTGCAGGCCAGCGTGGCGCCTCCTCCGGTTCAGAACCCAGGACGGCTGTGGTGGAGCCCAAATCCCACCTCCGTGAGAGCGCACGGTGGCCCTTGGTGGCCGTCAGCTCCGCGCTTACAGCAGGGCCTGAAGCCGCCTGGAGGACACACAGGGGCCTCCTCGTCCCCCCGCCCTCCCCATGTCAGAGTCCATGCTCGCGCTTTTGGGCACGTCTGCAGCCCCGCTGCCCCGCTGGTCAGCACCTCTCTGCCCAGCACCCGCGCTTCCAGACCGTGCGGTGGGACACACGGCTGAGAGGTGGGGTGCAGCAGGAAGGGAATTCCAGTCAAGGTGGTGGCCGAGTAGGGGGTCCCCACGGCTCCCTGAGCTCAGGCCTCCTCTGTTCTCCTGGGAGCAAAGCCCTGGGGCACCCAGTGGGGTCACAGCTCCTGCAGAGTGACTCCCGCAACCCGGAGCAAGCCAGTCCTACGGGCCTTGCTGGCGCCACTGCGCGCTCCCGGCCCACTGCGCGCTCCCGGCCCTCTGCGCGCTCCGGGCCCACTGCGCGCTCCCGGCCCTCTGCGCGCTCCCGGCCCTCTGCGCGCTCCCGGCCCTCTGCGCGCTCCGGGCCCACTGCGCGCTCCCGGCCCTCTGCGCGCTCCGGGCCCACTGCGCACTCCCGGCCCTCTGCGCACTCCCCGCCCACTGCGCGCTCCCGGCCCACTGCGCGCTCCCAGCCCTCTGCGCGCTCCTGGCCCTCTGCGCGCTCCGGGCCCACTGCGCGCTCCCGGCCCACTGCGCGCTCCCGGCCCACTGCGCGCTCCGGGCCCACTGCGCGCTCCCGGCCCTCTGCGCGCTCCCGGCCCGCTGCGCGCTCCAGGCCCACTGCGCACTCCCCGCCCACTGCGCGCTCCCGGCCCACTCACACGAACATGTGTGTGCACAGATGCACGTGCACGACCACACACATGCACACGCACACAGATGCGCTCACGCGCACGGCCAGAGTGCTTCCCCCAAGCCTGACTCCCGCCCAGCTGCCCGCCGCCCTCGCGGGTGGCTCCCGAGGGCCGGAGGCTTCGTCAGCTGGGCTCCTTCCAGCGTGAGTCACTCACTGCTCGCTCTTCGCCCCAGTTAGGGCTCTGGGAGTTGCTGGTGAAGTCTGACACATTAATCAACGTGCTTCTTACACGGCCAAGTCCCCGTGCTGGCCGACCGCCGCCCCCTCGGCGATTCAGAGGCGCTGCCGCCCCAGGCTCAGGACGAGGACCTCAGGTCCGCCCGCTCCAGGTCCGCCCTGGACGGCGTTCTCTCTGTTTCTCGCTGTGACTGCCCAGTCTCCTGCCTACCTGCTCCTCCACCAAGGGCTCCCACGGAGCCCGAACGGCAAGACCTGGGCACGTGGCCCCCGCAAGCCCGCGCTGCCCCGGTGCCGGGCGGAGGACACCCCGTCAGCTGCCGGACGACACCGCGGTGGCCGTTCTGCCAGGTGCTCTGAGGGGCCACGAAGCGATTTCTCCAGGGCCCGGGGGAGGGCGCGAGGGGGCCAGAGCAGGAGAGCAGGAGGAGGCCCTCTGGAGGCCCGTGACGCCCTCCCCGCCCGGACAGAGCTGGGGAGAGTCGGGGTCCCCGCAGAGCACAGGCCGCGTGGGGCCTTCTGTCACTCAAGCTCACGTGTCCCGGGCGCCCACCACTCTGGCTCCGGGGTGACCTTCTGATGGCCTTTTCCTCCCAATGCGTGCATCCTGGAGGATGCTGTGTTACCACAGATCCTACCGTCCCGACTCGGCCACAGGGACCCTCCTTCCAGGGCCTTCTGTTCAGAGTCTTTGGTTTTTTCCTAATTTCGCTTGAAGAGGAAGCAAAACGTGCCTGCAGGTCCCCCTGCGCCCACCCCTGGCCTTCTGGCGCACGGCGACCAGCCCTGTCATTGTGCTCGGCTCCTCACCACGTGCCACATGTCCAGGTGCGGTGCCCCGAGGGCCAGGCTGACCGGACAGCCGTCAGGTCCCGCCCGGCCCCCGGCCTGGTTCTGCTCTAGAGCCTGGGGTCAGCCTGGGGCCACTTCGTGAGGACACTGGACGCTCTCAGAACATCTGGGCTGTGACTCAGGGTGTCACCAGTGCAAGTCGGGGAGTCCAGAGCCGACCCTGCAGGATCTGGTCCCGGGGGTCTGGGCTGGGCGGCCCCAGACCCTTTCCAAGGAGCCGGGCGGCTGGGTTTGCAGCAGCGCCGGGCTCGGTGGCCAAGCTCAGTGGCCAAGCTCAGTCCCCTCCGCGCGAAGCCCGTGACTTCTGCCCTGGATGCCACCGCGCCCGTTCTGCTGGCGGGCGCCCTGCCCACGCCCGTTGTTTCTCTGCAGGTCTCAGATGTCCAGCTCGTGCGGTGCAGACCCGGCGCGGCTGCTTCCTTGATTAAAAAAACAGGCATTTCAGGCCCTGAAAACCCTCCCGTTTTATGTGCAATTATTTCATCCTCTTCCAACTTAGAAGTGTTTTACTGTGGTCTTCATTTCCTCCGTGAGCCATTTATTACAAGGAAAGTGTCTTTCATCACCAAGCGCGTGTTTACATTTTTTCTGCTAACGTATGTTTTACTGCCCTGCGGCCCGGGGGGCAGCGCCTCCCCCAGCACGCAGCTGCTCCGCCGGCCTGCGCCCCAGCCCCCCAGCCGCGGGGGCGGCGGGCACCCCTTCCCCTGAGCACCTATCCACTCGCCGCAGCTGCGTGACCGCGAGGGGCAGGCTTCGCCTCCACCCCAGACCCGTCCTCTGGCCCCGCCCTGCACCCTAGGGGACAGCTGTGACAGCTCCATCGGGTCCCCGGATCCCTGGTGGTAGACACGCCATGAGCCCTGCCTGACCGGGCTTAGACGAAGGCCATCCCTCCATGTCAGCTGAGGTTGGGACCTCCCTTGGACCCTGCGTCGGGAGGGGCAGCCGAGCCAGCGTGCCAGGATGTATGGTCACTCCGGCCCCCACCCCGGCCTGCAGAGGCCACAGGGCCTGCCGTGAGGACCACGTGCCCACCAGGGCCCCTCCACTGGCCCTCCCGGTCCCCGGGGCGGGACATAGTCTTGTCACAGGGTCCCCTGACCAGGCCGTGGACCCTTGTCAGCTGTCCCACCAGGAGCCACGGGTCCTGAGAGAGCTGGGCCAGTCAAGCTGCCGAGGGGTGTGCGGGGGCCACATACTGCAGAATCGCCAAAGACCAGCAAACCGCCGGCCTGCACCACGGAGCCACGCACGTCACAGACTCTGTCCGGGGCGGCAGCCTGCTGGGAGCGGGTGGCATCTGCAGGCCTGGGTGGCATGGACAGGCAGCTGCGAACAAGTCCAGGAGGCGAGGGGACAGGAGGCCAGCTCGGTCGAGGCCACGCGCCACTGAGCCTGGAAGCCGGGGGGCATATCTGAGGTGGGGCCTGCTGGAGGGGCGGCCAGGCCTGTCCCGCCGAGAGCCACACAGGGGCCTGGGGACAAGGCAGCGGTGCCGCAGTGCATGTCCCCGCCACAGCCTCCCAGAGCACGTGGCGAGAGGAGCTGCTGTGCTGGGACAGAAAAGCTGGATCGCGAGACTAAGTGGAAGCAGGCAGGGCGCACAAGGCGGGGCCGAAGCTGCCTGCTGGGCTGCCCTGGAGCCGGGACCAAGCCTCTGTTCCCACCGGAGCACCGAGGTCACGGTCAGAAGGGCCACTCTCGACCCGCCCTGCTGGGTCTTGCCTCCAAGTGCCACGGGCCTGGGCGGCTCCCCACCCTGTCTTCCCAGGGATCACAGCGGCTTTCACGCTTTTTATTTTAACCAGTAAAGGTTGCTGGTGGACGGACGTGCCCCCTCACGTTGGGTGCGGTCGCAACCTCCCAAGCTCCTTTGACAGGAGGAGAAAGGTCCCAGATGCGGCTTTTCCCTCCATGCACTTTTGCCCTTGCCCTGAACCGTCCTTGTGATGCGCCTCAGGAAATGCTCCAGAACGTACACTGGGAGGGCCCAGCTTCGGGGCCTGGGGCCTCTGGGCAGCAGGACAGACGTGCAGTTCAGGCTGCGTTCGCGCCTTCTGAGTGGACACGCCTGGGATACGTCCCGGCCGAGAGGAGGGAGAGGGTCATGGTGCCAGCCAGCACTCCTGCAGGCCCGAATTTACTGAGGGTTTTGTGGGGAAAGGATGGCCCCGTCCTCCTGGAGGCAAGGCGCCAGGCTCCCTCTGTGCAGCCCTGCTCTCTGGGGCGGCCGCCCCGGCCCCTGCCCTGCAGTCCGCGATTTGTTACTTCTTCGTCCCCATCTGGATGGGACGCCAACCCTGCACGACCCCAGGGACAAGCTCTCAGCCCCCATCGCCAGCACCCGGCACTGGTGACTGGCCACAGGCTGCCCCCGACTGTCCTACTGGCCACCACGCTGGTAATGGGTGTGCTCCTACCTGCTACAAAAACCATGTCCCCTGAGAAAAGGGTAGACAGAGGTCCCTTTGCACTGGTACAGAGATAGGTAATGACTTCCAGCAACGGGGTAGCTGAAGAGTGACCTGAGTAGTGTCCCCAACTTACTGTTCACAGGGACCCTCAGAACCTGCCCTTATTGGGGGTGGGGTCTCTGCAGATGTCACCACCGCTCTGAGATGAGACCCTCCGGCTGAGACTGGCCCCCAAGCCCAGTGAAAGGTGCACTTCTAAGAAGATCCGTATGTGAAGACAGGCAGAAACTGGTGTCACAGGGCTGGGCCTGCCCAGAGCCCCCCTTTGGTGCTGGACTTGTGGATTCCAGAGCTGTGAGCTGATCGATCAGGGTGCTTTGAGCCCCCATTTTGTGGCCACCTGTTGGGGTGGTCTCGGGAGATGATGCCATGTTCATGCCCGGTGGGAAGCAGAACCACGTGCCTGCTGAGCCATGTGCCACCTGACAGGGCTGCTCCCCCGGGCGGGGCCTCGGTGACGGGCCCAAGTCACCGCTCCCCCAGCTGATTCCCGAGGACAATGTCCTGGCGTCCCGCTGACACAGAAAGGCCACTCCCCCACCCCATGCGGGAAGTCCTCCCGCCGCCCCCACGGCCACGGAATGGCTGAGGTTTAGCTCTGGGCTTGCCCCCTGGTCCCGTCGAGAGGGAGCCCGCTGCAGCGCTGCCCAGGCCCGTCCCTGTCATCTGCAAGGAGGCAGAGCCAGAGAGACCCAAAGCAGGGCCAGCCCGCCCGAGAACCTTCCCCATCACTCAGGACACCTGTGATGCCGACCACTCCCTCCTGCGCCCACCGGGCAGCTGGGGCGAGTTCACCCATAGCTTTTCTTCCCATCTCTGTGCGGAGACTTGAAGCCCTTTGACAAACCAAACCAAAGGCACCTGGGAAATGCCAGTGACCTAGATGACCTGGGTGACCCAGATGCGGGACCTCCGAGCGCGTTGCTTGGCCTCAGTGGCCCCGTGGTCGCCGGGCCCACGGCTGTGCGGGGCTGGAGCCCACCTGCTGGACAAGCCGGCCCGCCTGCGGCACCCAGCCCGGCTGCGCCCACCCATCCGTCCCCAGCGGAAACCCCGGCGGCCACTTCTCTTGGGTTCTTTCCCTCTCGTAAAAGACATTCCTGCTTAGTACAAACTTTGACTTCGATGTTCAAAGACATCATAAAAAGTATCTTCCTTAAAAATAAAAAAATCAAAATTAAAAATCAGCCTGAACTCCCACGGGGAGGAGGCCCGGCGCCCTTCTGGACCGTTACTGACCCTCATCCCTCCTCTCGGCCGGGAGGTGTCCCAGGCGTTTCCGCTCACGTCTGTCCTGGTGCCTGGAGCCCCCCGGCCCCAAAGCTGGGCCCTCCCAGCCTGTCTGTGGGGCGGCCGGTCCCCGGAGCGCTCCGTGGAGGGGGGACGCTGTCCCCGGACGCTGCTGAAGCTCGCTGCGCTGGGTTTTTGGGGAGCACCATTTGGCTGTAACAAGAGGGGTTCACTCAGACACCCCAGACAGCGGGCTCCACCGACAGCCCTCATGGTCACTCCCGAAGCCAGTGTCCCCCTCGACTCAGACCCTCCGGTCCTCCCTCCCTCGGCCCTGCCCCTGCGGGGATGACAGAGGCCGGACCCTGCCTTTGGTCTTTGGCGACCCCGTCCCTGAGTCCCTGGTTTCAGAAGCCCAAACTGGCACCCTTTACAGTTCGGAACGCAACCCCCAGCTTCATGTCTCCTGGGTCATCTTGAACTTCAGGGTCTCAGGAAGCAGAATGCCCTTCCCGGACAGCCTGCTGGGCCGGGGGCGGGGAGCAGGGGGCGGAAGGCCTCCCCGCAGGTCAGCCTGGGTTTCCCTCTTCTTGTCAAAAGTAGGGTGAAAAGTCACAGGAGCGCGAACCAGGGGCGCCCCACTAGCTCTGTGTCCTGTGTGCGGGGTGGATGGGGAGCCTGCGGGGCAGGAGCCTGGGGTCGGAGGGGTGCTCGCAGAGGGAGGCGTGGCGGGTGCGCAGCCGAGAGGCAGGGATGATGCAGGGGGGGCGCAGGGGGTGCGCAGGGGTGAGCAGGGGCGTCGCAGAGGCGCGCAAGGGGGCGCAGGGGCGGGGCAGGGGGGCGCAGGGGCGCGGGGGCGCGCAGGGGCGGGCACCGGGGTGCAGCGAGCGCAGCCCTCGCCGTGGTGCCCGGACGCCCCGGTGGTGCCGCCCCGCTGCGGGAAGCCCGTCCTTGCACCCAGTGAGCTATTTTGGTGGCGTCGCTGAGGACACGGTGGCCTCAGTGGGTCCTGGAGTCTCTATTCGAATCCGTCGACGAGGCCGCTCTGGGCCGGCGTCTCCGTCCCGACTGTCGTTTTACGGAAAAGCGGGAATCCGGTCACGCGCCCGCCGACGTCGTTCTTGTCTTTTCGATAAAATCCTTTTGGCGGCTGTAGACCCGTCGGAGTTGTCACATGAACATAAGGTCACTGCGTGATTTCTCCCCGCAGCGGCTGCGCAGAGAGGTCCCCGGGAGCGGACAGCTCCGGAATCGTGTTGGACTCGCCGGCGTCGCGGACGCCGAGGCGGAGCGTTCATGCCTGCGCGCCGTGCTTCTCGGGCGCGGCCGTCCGCGGCCGTCTTCCCAGCCCTTCCTGCTCCACGCTGCCCCACGCGGTGTCGTTTAGGAATGTCAGCGCCCTGCGATTCCCGGGGCTGCAGGCAAGACCAGTGATTGCGCGCTGACCGGCTCATCGCGTCCCGCCGGACTCACGGGTTCCTTCCAGTGACTTTTGTCAAATCAGCCTTTTAGGGGTTTCGAGGGCAGTCTTGTCACCGGGCACTCGGCCTCTCACTGTCTGTGATCTCACCGCCGGCGCCCCGGGTGCGGCGCGAGCGCAGACACCGCCTCCTTCCGTTGTCTCGGGAACGACGTCGGGGGAGATTTTTAGCAGATTGGCTGGTTGAGCTGAAAAGTTCTTTGCTGCGCCTGGGTTCTGGGGGGCTTTCTGGCTTGCTTAGCGTTCAGCAGAGGCTGGCTTCTGCCGGATGCATGAGAGAGGACTCTGACCTCCCTGGCACCGCCGGAGCGTGTGCTCCCTCCCGCCCCACGACCCGCTCTGCCGCCTTGCCTGGAGCGGGCTGCACCATGCGGGGCTCGGCGAGACGACGTCCTCTCCTGTCCCCAGCTTCAAATAGGGAGACATTTTCTCTCTCGTGCTGCTTGCGGCCCGCAGCATTCTCTTTTATCTCCTCCTGTGTCCTCTTCCTGAGGGAATCAGCTCTCCCGCAGAGGCTGCCTGGCCCTGGCTGAGCCCCACCTCCCGCTGTGGGCAGCCGGTGCAGACCAGGCGCGACGGCCACCTTCCGGCCTGCCAGCCATGATCCAGACACCCAGGTGTCCAGGCAGGAAGCTGAGCATCACCTCTGCCACGCGTCTGCCTCCTGCCTCCACAGCCCAGGCGTGCAGGGCAGCCTCCAGCAGGCTTTTGGGGTAGCTGGACCTGGGGAAGGCAGCTGGGAGGCTGGGAGGCAGCAGCTCAACCCCGGGGTCTCCGGAGGGTCGCGGCCCTGCAACATGGATTTGGAACTTCTGGCCTCCGGAACGGTGAGAAAATGCACTTGTGTTGTTTGAAGGCCCCCGTGTATGGTGCTTGGTGAAGGCGGTGCCAGGATGCCCGCCCCACCCTGCTGGTCACGCTGGAGCCCCCTTTCTGATCGGGGCGCCTGACCTGAGCTGCTCCACCCAGATGTTCCTGCAGGGCTCTGCTTAGATATCGTCTTGCCACAAGGCCGCGGCCCAGCCGGCCCCAAATGCCCTTCTGTGTCCCCCCCAGCCTCCAGCACGTGAGGACCCCCGGCCAGGGCTCTGCGGGCACCTGTCTCGGGGGATGGCCAGCTCAGGGGAGGTGCTGGCGAGCCTGGTGATGAATGAATGAGCGAATGAAGCAGCCAGGGGCCGGGAAGTCCCAGGGCAAATGGGAGCGAGCCAGAGGAGGGCAGCGGCTGGGGCTGCAGGGGGACGCGGAGAGGTCTCAGGCGGCTCTCCGGGGCACCCAGCACCCCAGCGGGCGGGGAAGGGCTCGCCTGCGAGAGAACTGGCAGAGCTCCCTGCACTGACACCCGATTTGTTCAGAAGGTTCCAGCCAGGTGTGCCCGGCCAGGGCGCCCGGCTCCGACCGCTCGGCAGGGTGCGAGGCAGACGGGGTGTGTCTGTGAGGGGCGCGTGCTCGTGGGGTGGGGTGGTGGGGATGTGCGCGGCGTGTGTTTGGTGTGTACAGTGCGCGTGGCTCAGTTGCATGCATGTGCACGCGTGTGCTGTGTCTGCACACATGTGGGGCCTGTGTGTATGTGTGCACGTGCGTGCGCCTTGTCTGTGCGTGTCGGTGTGCTGTTACACGCGTGCTTGTGTGTTTCATGCGTGTGCATGTGTGTCGTGTGTGCTGCGTCTGGCGAGGGGAGGGTTTCTTGGTCACCCTTCCACACCCGGAAACTTCTCGGAGGCAGGAGGTGACCCCAGAGCACAGACCGTGAACCCCACCGACCCCTGCTCTGGGGAGGAAATTCCGGGAGGAAGAAGGGGCGTTGGCACCTGAGAGAGGCCCCCCGGGCAGCGCGGGGCGTCAGCAGGACCCCAGGCCACACCGCCCCTCCGAAGGACAGCAGGGGGACGAGGCCCAGGGTGTGATCAGGGCCACCAGCGATGCCGGATGGTGGGCCGCCGGGGAGACCAGGAGGGGTCAGCTTTCGGGACGAGCAGCAGGGAAGGAGGGGCAGGATGGACCCCACAGGGAGGCAGACCTGGGACAGAGTCCACTGTGACTGCCCCCACGGGGCCTCCCCCAGGGGCTCTCAGGAGCGCTGAGCGGGGTCCCAATACTGGTCCCCCGACTCCCCCTAATAGGCAAGTGGGCTCCCTGCTGCCCCAGGTGTTGGGTGGCCCCTTCCCTCCTCAGGAGGAAGATCTCTGGGTCTGTGTCCTTGCTGCGGGTCTCCTGCGGGGAGGCCACGGCTGAGGCCCTGGACAAGCCTTCCCCTTGGGGTGGGACGGGGGCCACTGACCTCGGGACCGTGCCGGGCTCTCCTCTGCCACCTGGTGGCTGTCACCTGCAACTGCGGCCGGCCGAGAGCTTGCAGGGGCTGCCCCCGGCCCTCTGCCCACCCAGCCTGGCCGCTTCGTCCCCCACTGTCCGCCGATAGATGCTGTGTCGTCTGCTCCTGAGGAGTCCAGTGGATGCGTGGGCGCGGAGCCCCGTTCCACAGCGAGGCTGCCGCAGAGGCGCCGGGGGAGGTGGCAGAGGCTCCGCTCTGGGAGAGCTGGTGGCCGAGGACGGTGAGCGGCCCGTCAGGGAGCCCAGGGTGGTCCAGGGTCCCCCGGAAGTCTGCGGGACTGAGCCCTGTCCGAAGCTGAAACCCTCACAGTGTGCACCAGAGGCACACAGGAGCGCCGTCCTGCAGGTGGACGGGAAGGCAAGACAAGGACAGGGCGTCACGGCCAGATCCCGGTGGCCGGTGCGGGGCTGACAGTGGGGTGTGCGGCTCCCTCTGCCCCCGCCTGGGGTTGCTGGCTCTCCGGGCGGGCAGGGGGCGACACTGAGTGTTGGAGGCGCTGGGCTGCTCCCTCAGGCGACCAGCACCTATTCAGGCGCATCTGCTCTCAGCCACAGGCACCTCGGAGCCTCCTCCCAGCTGACAGTCTGACAGTGTCCGGATGTGGACGAGCTGGTGGGGAGCGGGTGTGATTGGTGGGTTGGTGCCCACGGTCCCACCTGGGCGTGGAGATAGAGCTCGTCGTCACTGGCGCCTCTGATCCGCCGCCACACCAAGCCAGAGGAGGGGGCCCTGGGGACCCTCCTGGCCGGGAACTCGTGGAGATCAGGGGAGGACGCCCAGGGAGAGGCGGGCACGGGGCACCGTCCCCAGGCTGCGCCCTCACATCTGTGCTGTCCACTGCTCCTGGGTGCCTGGCACCCTCAGCACTAGGCCGTGATCCACTGCGGATGGCTCCTGGGCTCTGGCGTCTCCAGCAAAGTGCTGGGGCCAGAGAGGGGCCTGGGGACACCATCTGTTGTTGCTGCCACAAGCACAGATGCCAGCAGCTCCTCATGAGAAAGGGGAGTCGGGAGACTGTGCCCTTCCCCACGGGTCTGACGTAGGCGGTGTGAGTACCGCCTTGAATTCTGCGACACCCTGCAGGTGCTGGGACAGCCGTGGGGTGGGAAGCCCCCGCGACCCTCTGGAATTGGGTCCAGGCCCCTCCACAGGGCCCTTTCCCTGCATCAGGTGGATTGTGGGGTGGGGGACGGTCAGGACACAGCCCCGGCCACCACAGAAAGGGACCCCACCCCTGGCCCCAGCTCTGAGCAGCAGGGGAGCGGGACCGGCCGCTGTCCAAGCTCCGGCTTCTCTGCCCTGAGAGCACGGGAGAGGGGAGCACCTGGCCGCGTGGCAGCCTCGGCCACCTGACCCCTGGCAGGAGGGGACAGCGAGATTCCCCGCACGTTCAGATGTGTGCACAGCTCACTCAGCCTCAGCAGACTTTAAGTTCCCCAAATCAGTGTTTTCTCTCTGCAAATAAAAAATGAAAAGATCAGTGCGCCCCGGTGGAGCAGTGGTGGGTCAGTCGCCTCCGGAGGAGCAGGTCACAGGCCTGGGTTCAAGTCCCGGGTTGTGGGGGGTGGAGGATAACCAGTGTCAACAACTAAATAAAAATAAAAATAAAGATGTTTCTTCTTTCTCCCTTCCTGTCAGCACCCCCACAAGAGCAGCCTTAGACAGGGATTAAAGTTCAACTCTCAGGACAGTGACCTGCCTCTGGCTCCAGCACCCAGGCATGGATGCATCTGGATCGATAAGGAAAGCTGATGGGTGAGTTCGACATGCGGGACGTGTAGTACGTGACCAGCACAGACCCTTCACCAAGAAACAAAGGAATGAAGAAGACCACCAATAACTTCAAAGGACAATGTCACCTTGGCCTGTCAGGAACTGAAACCTGGTCTGCAGACTCCTCTCTCCGTCCCCTTCCTCACCATGTGGGATTGTCCCTTGAAAACTCAGGCCACTGGCAAGGCCTCAAGTCTTAGCCTCCCTTGGCTCCCTCTTCTCTGTCCCTCTGTCCCCCACAAATGGGGGTCTTAGCCTCCCCTGGGTGGCTCCATTGTCTCTCTCTCTGCTCCCCACTAATGGACCCCTAACTTGCTTACTCGCTGCGCCTGTCTGATATGTGGAGCGATCCTGAACCCATGGGGTCTAGACCTCCCTTCATAGGCTCCATCCCTTTACCCTCTGATTAAATCTCGACTTGCTCACTTGCCTAACTCTGCTGTGGGTTCTTTGAGTGACCCCAAAACCCCCATACTTCCTCCCTGTCTGCATCTTCTCTTAAAAAACAGAGCTTGCGTTAGGCTCTGCTAACGGTGGGCACCTTGCCTGGAATCTGTGTGGACACAGAGGCAGAGCAAAGATGCTGCCAAGTCCTGCTCAGCCCGTGGGATCCAGGTTCTCCCAACCCATGCGGCCAGGGGGCCAGGGTGATATGCGAGAGTTTCTGGAGACTCGTGGGTGAGCACCACCCGCACCTGCGCAGGCCCTGCCACGTGAGTGTGAGAGCCCTGCATCGGATGCCGGGTCCCAGACAATCGGTCATCCTATGTGGAGCTTACTCTGGGAAAACTGCCTTGAAAAATTGGTTCCAAAGAACATTCCACCTAATTACTCCTTCCCTTTCTAGAAGCTTAAAAAAAAAAAAAAAAAGAAAAGAAAGAAAGAAAAAACCAGGAAAGAAATTCAGATGAGAGCCGTTGGATTTTTAAGCAGAAAGCTCCCCGCACTGCCCCCAAGTTCAGGGGAGGCAGTGGGATGGGAGCAGCGGTGGGAGGGGTGATCACTTCATTATCATCAGGAAGGGAGTGTCCCCTGGGGGGCAAAGGACATCCGTCAGAAGCCTCCATGACCTCGTCCAGACGCTGAAATATTCCTGGATCCAAAAAGGGCCAAATAATTCATGAGGCTTCCATTGCATTGGAGACTTTGCAGTTATTTATTAGAAAAACATCTCCACCAGGGAGGGAAGGGAATGGAGCCTTTGTCCTCCATGTCACCGCCCTTCTTGGAGCAGCTCCGCAAGGGGCTGCATTCCGTCCAGGTCCCCGGGGCGGGTCTGGCAGGCGGCACGGAGGCTTCTGTCCCCAGGTCACAGCACAGAGGCCCCCAGGGCTGCTCTGTGGCCCGGCCGTGGCTGCCCCAGCCAGCACCACCCAGCATGTGATGGCTGTGGGGACCTCACTGCTTCTTTTAGACATGGTGACCTATTTTTTTAAGCTTCTACTTGATGGCACTTAGAGCATAACAGGACGCTGGGAAAGAATCTAATTTAAAAACGCCCACATTTGTCTCTGCCCTCACAAACTGTGCTTTTTTCCCTCTTCTCTGCTGTCTGTCAGACATCCACTGCAGACTCGTTCGGACCTGTAACCAGGATGAGTAAGCATGTCGCAAACTGTCCTCCGCGTGACCTCAGTCTTCATCATAGTTCGGGACAGGCCCCTGCCGTCCGGTGAGAAAACGCGGCCATGCAGCCACCCTTTCCCCTAGCTCGGCTTCGAGGTTGATTCTGATTCTTTCCATACGGCCTGTGTGGCCGTGAGCATCTGGCACAGACCGCCTTTCCTCCGCCCGGACCCTCGCTGGCCTGACACCCGGCGGCCGAGCGTGGCCCGGCTCTCCGACGGCACTCCCGACGCCTCGACACTGGGAACAGGAGGCAGACGCTTCTGCCGTGGCCGGCCCTGGAGGACGCGGCATGGGTTTCGTCTGGGTTCTTCTTGAAAGCACAGAAGACTACATCGACCAAATGCAAAACCGATGCGGGAGAGGGGAGATGGGATGCCCCATGAGTCGCTGGGTCTGTCCAGAAGGAACCCGTGTGAGAGCCGTGTGGTCAGGCCACGCAGCAGGCGTATGAAAAGCAGACACAGCGAGTGGAAGCCCCGCAGGCCGGGACAGCTGCCTCCGGGGAAGCACGCGTGTGTGTCACCTGTGCTCCTGTCCCTCAGGCACGATGGACTCTTGAACCTGTATGGGGCGGGGCTTCTCCCTTCGTGAGTGTGTCCAGTTACCTGGAGCGAGAATGGCGTGAGCATCCAGGGGTGTGTCCGGGACTCTTGTTTCTAAGGCGGGGTCCTTGCTCTTGGGGTCTCTGCTCTCAGAAGTCTCTGGTTTTGCCAGTCAGTTTTCCGCTCTTAGATCCGCTCGCTGGCCTGCGGCTCTGAGGCTGTGCTGTCCCCGCACCAAAATGAGGAACGTAGCAGGTGAGGCCCGCGGGAGAAGCTCGGCCTGTTTATCCAGGTCCCTGGAAACATCCCTTGCCGTTCACCGCAGCCCGCCTGAGGTCGTGGTAAATGAGGACAAACGGCAAGAGGCTCCCAGCACCTGGAGGGAGAGCTGAAGGGAGAGCTGCTGGGGGCCGGCGGCTCTGCCTGTGCCTGAGACGTGGGAGACGGGTTGGCTGCGAGCGGCTCCCGCCGTGTGCGGGGGCCTCGCCGGACCGGCCTCGCACCTTGGAGGCTGGCGGGGGCGGCACGGGTGCCACGCTCGCGGGACACACGGGGGCCCTCACAGGATGGGGAGGCTGGGGCTCCCGGGAGTGAAGGAAGCTCTGAAATCACCGGCCTCCGGTTGCACGACCAGGCACAGACTCCGGTGTGCGCGCGGCAGCTGGAAGCCAGAATGAGCTCGGGAGTCACCCCACGGGCGTGACAAACCGGAGGGAAGGAGCGTCTGGGCTTCGGGGCCACCAGATGACGTCACTGAAAGACTCAGCTTTACCCATAAAGACAAACCAGAGCGGCGCACACGGGGGTGAAACGCCCCTGGAAACGGTCGTTGAGGACGCCGCTGGACTGACTGGACGAAGAGTGGAAGTCAAGTATTGGTAAATTTGTTTCAAAAATGAAGGGAAAGCGTAGCTAATGTGCAAACGGAAGTCTGAGAGCTTTACTTCACCAAAGAGAGTTCAAGAAAGAGGCAGAAATGACTGAAAGGGAAGAAGCTGCAGGGATCCTGTTGTTGAAAAGCACAGCCGCTGAGCTGGGACAGAGACCCGGCCACGCGGCGGTGGCCAGTGTGTCCGGTCTGCGGGGCGGAGAGAAGGAAAAATGACGGAGGAAGGTAATCACCTCGGGGCCTCGGGGCCACCGCGGGCGCCCCAGCAGGACAGGACAGGAGGCCCGAGGGGAGAGGAGAGAGGGAAAGAGAAAGGGGCAGAGGGACGTCGGAAGATGGCGGAACTTCTAGGCGGGACGCGCGCCCCTGAGGCGCACATACAAGACGTCTAATTCCACATGCGCTGGACTGAAATCACCTGGACCCGTCAGAATAAAACTGTCCAAAGCCAGCGATCAAGACGGTCTCGGAAGCGGCAAGAGAAGCAACCGTCACCCACCCGGGTGCGCAGCCAAAGCAGCTGATTCCTCAAGAGAAACCCCGAAGGCCAGGGAGCAGCGGGAGACACACCGGAGACTCCCCACCAGGAATCCTGTGTCCAGCAAAACGCTCCTTCCAAAGTCAGGGCAAAGGGAGACGTGTGCAGATTTTTAAAAATCAGAGACTGTGTCGCCCGCAGACCTGCCTAAAGGAAGCTCACGGCGGTCAGTCCTTCGGGCTGAACTGCAGGACCGAGGACCGAGCACGGTAACGGGAGCCCACGTGAAGAAATGGCAGCTGCTGCAAAGGCAGTGGCATCAGCACCAATAAAAGCCAGCAGGAATGTGTTTATACTGGCAACTTGTTTCTATCTGATTTTTAAAATTATTGCATAAAAGCAATCATGATGAAAGCATGTGGGCGGAATTACACTGAATAAGTAGGTCATTTCTGTGCTGGTGTGGCATAAACGAGGGAGAAACAAGGTTCTGTATAAGAGCCGTTTTTGTATATTATTAAGTTAAACGTGCAGTCATGGCAACTAGATTGCTACGCACTGAGAGATGGGTTGAACCCCTCAGGGCCACCAAGAGTAAAGTGCCTCTGAAATAAACAGTAGAAGAAGCGGCAAGGGAATTACAACGCTGCGCTGTCACGGAACTCCAAGACACGGAGAGGCAGAAACAAACGGAGGGGAGGAAAGACGTGAGAGACGAGGCCCGCCTGTCCAGCAGGGACGGCGTGACCACAGGAAAGAGGAAGCTCTGGCCCCACCTCACGCCACAGTCCAAGAAAGTCAGGCTGACCTGGGTCGACGCAGACGTGAGCGCCTTTAGAAGAGCATGTAGGTGTGATCGCGCAGCTCTGACGACGGCCGCGGACACGACACCCGAGCGCAGGCAAAGCTGACGCAGCGACAGACGCCGCATCAGTCCTGAAAGCGTTTCTGCCTAAAGGACGCATCAGAAAGGACAAGGCAGTCACGGAGGGAGAAAATACGAGCAAACCACCTCTCTGGTGAGGAGCTGGTGTCCAGGAGACATAAGGAATCTTTACAATTCCACAAGGAAAGGACAAATACCCAGTTAAGGAGCGAGCAAAGGATCTGAACTGACATTTCTCTAAAGAAGATCGACACATGGCCAATGAGCAAACGAAAAATAATTACTCAACATCGTCAGTCTTTCGAGAAGCTCCAGCGAAATCCGAGTGAGTGGTCGCACCCGCCGCGCTGTGCCTCCGTGCGGCTCCGTGGGAGGGCGGGCTCACGAGGGTCTGCAAGGACGCCAAGGGGCTGGCGGGCGAAGGGCCCGGGTGCTCGGGACAGCAGCCACCATGGGGCCCAGACGCCTCCACTCACGCGTGTGTCCCCAGGATGCATTAAAACGTGGACGTCTACGCACGTGGATGCCGTGGCATCATTCTTCATAACAACAAAGCAACCAGCTTTCTGCCGGGCGAGGCCTAGAAAATGGAGACGCGGCTCATTCAGACCAGCACGCTACTCAGTCCAGAGAGGATGGACGGAGTGCTGACGCTGTGCCCCGGTGACGACCCCTGAGGACATCTCACAGACCGGGACACCAGACACCAGCGACCACGCCCTGGGACGCCGCCTCTGTGACTTTTCCGGAATGCTGAAACCCATCCCGCGGAAATTCGACGCGCGAGTTCCGGGATCGAGGACAGGAGGAGTGAGTGGGACCGCCAGCCGGTACGAGAGAGGAGTTTGTGGAATCAGACCGTGAATCTGCTAAAACCACAGGCCTGTACACTCTAGTGGGTGAAGGCATTGTGTACTGTAGTGAAAAAGAGCACTTGTGTGCAAATAGTAAAGGTTGAGGCCGCTTCACACCGGCGAGCAGAGTCTCTGTG